>OVAX01000134.1:83110-123698 GCA_900406405.1 Lepidium africanum
AAAAAAAAAAAAAAAAAAAAAAAAACAGGAATTGGAGATCACTGTTCTGGTGGAGTTGGTAACTTCACGCAACTCTTAAGCAATCTCTCTGGCTCTCCTGGCTCTTGCTTGTAATCAACAATTCAACACTTACCTAACTTGTTTGATACTGTAAGGATCTTAACTTGAATCAATTTGCAGAGAAATAGGAAACGGAGAAAAGGACTCATGGTTCATGCCACTATTGGACCAAGCAAATTTAGCATGTGAGAAAGTGAAGATGATGGAAGAGCTTAGTCAAGGTTACAACATTGTTGCACAGTCTCAAGGAAACTTAGTTGCTAGAGGCTTAATTGAGTTCTGTGACAATGCTCCTCCTGTCATCAACTATATCTCCTTAGGAGGTCCTCATGCTGGCATCGCCGCAATCCCCAAGTGTGATGTATAATCTCATTTTTTATGTCAATTATCTTAATCACTGTGATTAATCAACAACAATGGTTTACTTATATGTGTGTGTTTTGATGTGGCCTACTCAAGTTTGGTCCAATTTGCGCTATAGGTGAAGCTATGATGAAATCAGAAGTCTATAACGACTTTGTTCAAGTAACAATCTGTCTCTATATTTCTTTTTAACATTAAAGCTCTTTATTCATGATTTGATTGATTATGACTATATATGCAGGATCATATTGCTCCTAGTGAGTACGTCAAGATCCCTGGTGTAAGTTTGCTTAACCAAAACTCTAGTTGATTAGGTGTCGATTCGGGTTTTCGATGCAATGGCTTGGTTTTCTCAGGAAATCTCAAAGTATTTGAAACACTCTAAGTTTCTACCAAAGGTTAACAATGAGAGACCTGACCAACGGAACTCCACTTTCAAAGACCGATTCACCAACCTACACAACTTGGTTCTTGTCATGGTACTTTGCTCTCTTCTGTCTTTAATGATGGGTACTGAAGAAAAAAAGGCTCTATTTAGCTCATTGTTCTGGTTTTCTTAATTCATAAACAGTTCCAGAACGATACCACATTGATCCCTAAAGAAACAGCTTGGTTTGGATATTATCATGATGAAGGATCCGATACTCTTTTGCCAACTCAACAGGTGAATTTTCAATTTTTTTTCTGTTGATTATTTGTTTATCTAGAAACCTAAATAGGTACACATTCTTCACCAGACAAAGCTATACAGAGAAGATTGGATTGGTCTGAAAGCATTGGATGTTACCGGAAAAGTGAAGTTTGTGAGTGTCTCAGGGGACCATCTCGTAATTGCGTATGAGGAGGTTGTCAAATACGTTGTTCCTTACTTGATGCAAAGTAGTCTCTGAATTATTTAAACATGAAATTTGTTATTCACAAATAACTATTTTAAATGTAACTAGATGATGTTCAAGAATAATATAATGATAAATACCCTTAACGTTGTAAGATTTAAATAGATTTCTAACTTTCCTACATAGGTAAAATATTGATAAGACCAAACGATGATAGGTCAGTAGTTTAAGCTTAGTACCAAAGGTCCATGGAACATGGATTCGATTCGTTTGGAAAGGAGGAAATTCACATGAGGGGAAAAAAGAAAGAAATAAAGAAAGGATTTGACTCCAAAGAACAAATTAAATGAGTGGACGAGTAGATGAATAGAAGTTTAGATGAGTTGATCAGTAGCTACACAACACCAAACCACCAAGTAATAAATTCTCTTACATGTCTGATTTAAGCACAACAAAATTATATATATATATCTGTTTTTAACGTCAACTTTTAGCAAAGAACATTTATAATTTAGTTAAGAAAGAATTAACGGTACTTTTCCTAAGAGTAGTAGTTCCAATGGAAAAGAGTTTCCAACGATTTGGTCTCCTTGTGACCTTTTGTACCTACTTCCTCATTCCAGTTTCAATCTCTGTTCCATTCATTCATTTTCATGGTGATTAAAAAATCATTTCATCTACTTCATCATTGTCCTCTTTGACTCTTTCCTTTTCTAAATAGCACTAATGGGTATGAAATGAAACAGGGTCTAGACATTACTGCGACGAGGATGGAGTGAGTAACTTCACACAGCAACTCAAAAAGCTCTCTGGCTCTCCTGGTTCTTGCTTGTACCGACCCATTTCCTTCTTCGTATTGTTTCATCCAAATCTAGTAAAAGGGTTTATATATCACAGTCTCATTCTCTGTCATGTGTCATCTTGTAGAGAAATAGGTACAGGAATCTTGGATACATTTATTATGCCACTAATGGAACAAGTAAATGAAGCGTGTGAGAAAGTAAAAAGTAAGGAAGAGCTGCGTCAAGGCTACAACATCGTTGCACAGTCTCAAGGATGCTTAATTGCTAGAGGCCTAATCGAGTTCTGCGACAATGCTCCTCCTGTCTTCAACTTTATATCATTAGGTGGTCCTCACGCTGGCTTATCACAGATCCCCGATGTTCCTGTAACTTCTCTCTTTCCATTTGTCTCTCCATGATTATGTGTCTTAATCACAATAACAACAATAATTAACATGTGGTTCTCTTCTTAAAGGATGGTCTTGCCAAGATCTTGGACACTCTGGTATACATCGACCAAATTCAGGTACACTTTCTCTCTTCTTCTTTTATCGTCGGAACTCAAGACTTTTGAGCATTATTGAATTGATACCTATCATTAACAACACCTCTACTCAATCTGCAGGATGCTATTGCTCCTGCTACCTATGTGAAGATCCCTACAGTAAACCCCAAACCAACTTTTCTATTCTGATCCTCAAATTTATTACTTTGAACCGAGAAAGCGTTATCATTGGTTTTCAGGATATAGATAAGTACCTGAATCACTCCAAATTTCTGCCAAAGCTCAACAATGAGAAACCTGAGGAGAGGAACTCTACTTATAAAGACCGTTTTACCAGCTTACACAACTTAATCCTCATCATGGTGCCTAAACCAAAAATGATCCTTGACATTTCACTCCTTTAAAACAAAAGCTTTTTTAATTAGCCTCGTTTACATTATGTTATCTTCAATTTAAAACAGTTCGAGGCTGATACAACAGTGATTCCTAAGGAGAGTGCTTGGTTTGGATTTTACCCTGATGGAGCTTCAAAACCTCTTTTGTCTCCTCAAAAGGTGAACCTTGATCATTCATTTCCTCGCCCCTTACTTGTTTTTAACTTGAGAATATTCTTTTTCAGACAAAGCTCTATACCGAGGACTGGATTGGTCTAAAGACCTTGGACACTGCTAAAAAAGTCCAGTTTTTTAGTGTACCTGGCGAGCACCTTGTAATCTCACAAGATGAAATTATAAAATACATTGTGCCTTACCTCAATGACAAATCCAACTCCAACTCTTCTTCTGATAACAGACGCAACCGCAAGGCAATGTAAACATTGCAATCTTTAAGCAGATCAACCTGAACCCATGAATAAAAGGCGTCATTGTTACCCTTCTCTCCAAAAATAAAGCTTCATCTTAGAGGAAGAATTAGTTTATCCCAATAATTTTCATCTTAGAGATTACTTACTTTTTTTTTTGGTAAAATGAGACTACTTACTTGCGTGTGCTTTTAACTACTCTAAAGATGAAACATTTACATGAAGAATGTGTGTGATACATGCCTTTTACTTATAGTTTCTTCAAATCCTAGCTAGAGAGACCAAATCAAATTAATGTTCTTCATCACCTACTTTAAACGGATTACCGATTTATTTCTCTCTTGGAATATAGCACTAAAAATTTCCAAACTTTAACCATATATCAGAAATGGGACTACTTCAACATCTCAAAATATAAAGTTTCGCTTTTCTAAAGGTTAATCTGGTTGCATACTATGATCTTGTCAACGTAACTAAGATGATGGATTCACATGATTTAATTTGTCAACATTATAGTTTTGGTAAGAGGAGATGAGTTCATATTCTTCTTCTTCTTCTTTCTTTGTTTGTGTGAAAGAAGCTTAGTTCATCAAAAACAACAAAAGAGGAGCCAATCTTTTTTCCATTTTCTAATATATAATTTTGTTTGCATCAAGAAGACAAGAAACATCTAATGTAATAAGATTAATTTAGAATGAAAAAAGGCTTTTTAAGGATACATGTATGAGAGTCAATAATCTAAAAAGTACAATGACCCACAACAACCATAAAACGGGCATTAAAGTTAAGACCTAGGACGCATCACATCAAAGGTTGACCCATGGGCCATTTGTAGCCACGGGCTCAACGAGACAGACCGTTGGTTGTGGTTAGATGAAGATGGTCCAGCTACACGTTCGCATGATGGACACATTAGAAGCGTAGTTGGTGGACTCATCTGATTATACATCCGAGGTGAAAGCTTTAATGCTCTTAATTCCGCAGCCTCTTTCTCTAGCCTTCGATTCTCTTCCGTTAGTTTCTCTACGCATCTCTTTAAATACTCACAATCCACTTCGGTTTGCTTCAGTTTGGTCCTATTGAAAAAAAAACAAAATAGCTTGTATTGTAAATATACATTACTCTCAAGGGGTAAATAGTAAATGAATGTTAAGTATAATCTGACTCTTACCTTGCTCTTCTGTTTTGGAACCACACTTCCACTTGTCTTGCGGTTAAACCAAGCTTCTTAGCTAAAGCCAGCTTCTGTTTCTGGAGATTTACCATAAAGCCCTTGTTAGATCATTGTAATTACAAAAGAAAATTCTCGTTTTAAATATGAAAATGACTTACGGGATTCAAAGTATTGTGTTCCTTGAAAGTGTCTTCGAGAACAGCAGATTGATCTTTGGATAACCTAAGCTTCTTGCGACAAGTCTCTCCTCCGTAATCTTCTTCTTCGTCTGAGGTTCCACGTGAAGAAGATCGATCTAGAGCGATGTCGAGGTCATCTCCGGCACCACCAACGGAGGTTCCTTCTCTTTCGCTCCTTCTCTTGCCACTCACAGTGCTTGAGATAGTACTGTTTGGAGACGAAACTCCGGTTTCCTCCTCCAAATCCACTATTGTTGGCATGCTGTTCACGTCGATTTTCCTAAGAAACTGCGGCTTTTCATGATCTGCAAATGGAAAATGGGTCATTTTAAGATCTGTTTCTTTTCTTGAGTGAAAAGGTTAAAGACTTTGTAGAAGAAGAAGCTTACCTGAGGAAGAAACAAAGGTTTGGTTCCATGGAAACATCTGGAGATTGGCCATTGATGAAGAAGTGGGTTTTATATTCGGACGGTGATTTTGTCCAAATCCCAAACTCAAACTCAAACCCAGATCTTCTTTACCCATCATCATGATATATATTCTAAGTTATGAAGATTTACAACAGAAAAGTTTTGGGAAATGAGAATAGCTTTGATCTTTATGGGTAAAGATGACAACAAAGGAACCTTGATCCAATGTTTTTGGTGGTAAGAGTAAAGAGGACAAGAGAAATCTTCTTTCTAGGGTTCTTTTGGAGATAGAGAGAGAGAGAGAGATGTGAAATGAGAATGAATGACTAAGAGAAGAGAGGATTAATATAGGAAGTGAATGATATTAGATGTTGTCAGGTTGGCCGATTATAATGTTATATAATGCACTTTTGAAAACTCAATTATTATATCTCCAACTTGTTCCCTCTTTGTCTTCTCTTTCTCTTTTCCTTTTTCTTTTTTCATCTTCTCCTTTTGCTATTCTAGTAAATTAGTATAAGTCGTCTTCTTTACTCACTTTTCCATAACCTCAATTCACTTCTATTTATGTATGGAATCCAAAGTCTATTTCCAAGTTTAATATAATATCTCACATTTTCAATCTCTACTTTATTTTCTAGCATATTCGTGTACTAATTAAAGACCCTAATAATGAAGAATTTATGTGGCACAAATTTATCATGACTTTTCTTTTAGGATATATATATATGATTCGACAAACATGAAAATATGATTGTTTTTATTTTCCCTCGAAAACATTTTAAAAGTCCATCAAAAATATCCATATGAACTTTTGACAAAAATAATTTATCAGAAATTTTCAAATAACTTTCAACAATCTAAAATCCATAGAAAATTTGTTATGAACTTCTCTTTCAGTTAGATTCGTCTGAAATGTTATTAATTTTGTAGTACTGACAATTGATAAATCATATATGTATTGGTTTGTTTGTATCCATACAAGATTTTAAAATTTACTATATACAGTAAAACCTCTATAAATTAATAATGTTGGGACTTTGAGAAATTATTAATTTAGAGAAGTATTAATTTATCCATAAATTAATATTATTAATTTATAGTATTTTTAGTTATTAAAATTATTTTAAAAGGATTAATTGAGAACATTTTTAGATTAATCTTTTGAAAGTTATAAATATTATGATTTATGATTAATGACCTCAATTGTTGTATTTAAACAACCTATACTACTATTAAAATGAAAAATAATACATATTAAAAATTTGAAAACTTAGAGAAATTTTGGTTATTTTTTATAACATGTTATACTACAATATCACATTTTGAAAATAGAATGCAACAACTATTTTATATAGTAGAGTTTCAGGAAAAAACTAATTTTTAAAAAATTATATTTTAATATATTACCTTATTTATAAATATATATATATATATATATATTATATATGTAAATTTCTGTGATTATTAATTTATGATATTATTGAGACTATATTTTTACATAGAAGTTTCAAAATAATTATTATCATATTAATTTATTAAATTTGATTAAATTTTACATTGTCCCGACGTAGAACAAGAAAATTTTATTATTTTATACTAGTTATTAATTTATCGAATATTAATTTATAGAGGTTATACTGTATATATATATGACCACTATTTTTATAGTAGTAGTATAATTGTTATGTATAATAAGCAGTGAAACTGTATTAACAGTCTTTAAATGATACAATGGCATCCTTACGTTGATAATTTAGAAGACTCATATTTATTCTCACATGGAAAATTTATAAATCTAGTACGTTCGAAATTAAAATATATTAATATAGAGAGCACATCGTAATGATAAAATTTGGTGGACTTCTCCTATGGGAAAAAATAAAAACGCAGTGAGTCAATATCACACACGAATGAGAAGAGATATAGAATAAATTGTTGAAACAATGAAAAAGAAAAGAAAGTAAATAATGAAGTGGTTGGTACAAAACACAATCCACATGAATCTGAGCTCCTTCAAAGTTGTGGGCCAATCAACTGTTGTGAATCCAATCATATCCATGTGGGATGTGGGATCTATCATTACATTAACACCACATCTCTACATTTGAATCCAATATTTATTGACTCTTTCTTCTCCATTTTCACTTTTAACTCTGTAAATTCTCAAACGGTAAATAAATAATGTTGGTGTTCCACCTCACCAACACGAAGAGGTTCATTAACATTTTGAATCCCTAAGTAATGTAATATATCATGTAATTGATTAAAATAAGATTTATCATATAAATTTTAGGTTATTAATTGAATTTTGTCGATCCAATTATTAACAAAAAAATTGAAAAGAAAAACATTTCGAGCTCATAAGTGCTAGTCCCAAATTTGGAAATCAAATCAAGCGCAATTATATATCAACATTAAAGACGATTTATTATCCAAGTCGAGTAAGGAAGGACTGAACAACAAAACCATTATACAACATGATTGTATTGATAAACGTTGAATACAATCAAACTTTTTAATTTGTTTTACCATGATCTTTAGCATCTAACCCCATTAATATCAACAGCACCAATTAATTGTCCTTTTACAATCTCTTTCTAAATAAAAAAGAATACTTCTCTAAGGAAATGCATTTTAATCAAGTACTTAAATGTATATTTCTGTTGTATTTTCTACTAGAGTTTGATTTTAGAGAATTACATTATCTCACATGATATTATTAAAATTTGTGAGAGTTGAGTTACAAATCGGATCTTGTCGCGTGATCCAATTGTTACATAAGATAATATATATATGTTTTTTAAAGTCATATTGCAAAATCAGATATATTTGGATTGGTGCTGCTAATAAGAATCATTTTTATAGAAGAAAAAAATCGAAACTTTAAAATTGAGAGAGAAAGGTAAGATTAAAAACTGCCGAAAGATGATTTATGACTTAAGATTGAATATGAAATAAAGAAGTAAGTCTAATGGAGAAGAGAGTATTGGGCTCAAGAGAACATGGGGAGGTGGGTCCGGTCACGTGACAATAAGGGACCCGAAAACACTCGACCCGGCCGTGCGTTTGCTTTTGTTTCCTCACGCGCCGACATCTTATCATTTGCCACCACGCGCCGATCTTCATTCTCTCCTCTCTGTAATCATTATTCTCATTATTTTGATATGACATTTGAGTAAACTTCTCATCAATAATCAACTACTCTCCTCTACCAAATTTATTGATTATACGACCTGTAATCTTATAAATAATGAATTAATAATTATACATCCTTTTTTATAACCAAGATGATTTAAAGTCATATAGCGTATTATTTTTTTTATGTCAACCTTACTCTTATAATTAGATCATTAAAATTTAATTTGTAGCCAAAACTTATATTCTAAAATCTTTCTTAGCCTTTCCTTTTGCATCAGGGAGGAATCAAACTCTGGTGCCAAAAAAAAACTAAAGTGGTCACGACCACTACACCACACGTCCTCGACAATCATATAGCATATCATAGAATTATAATTTCTCTCTCGATCTATATTCCTATTTTTTCACTATCTAAAATCTTTCAAAAAATAAAATAT
Source organism: Lepidium africanum (assembly GCA_900406405.1). NCBI lineage: Eukaryota > Viridiplantae > Streptophyta > Magnoliopsida > Brassicales > Brassicaceae > Lepidium > Lepidium africanum. Next base: position 91,800 of record OVAX01000134.1, read on the forward strand.
AAATCTATCTTCACCGTATAAATATTAGTTCAACGATGGCTATCATTAAATTCGGACATTTCCAATCTTGTTTTTCAATCTATTGTTGGATTTCATCCGACTTTGCACCAGTAAATCTCAAAAACTCTCTTTCTTATGTTTATTTTACCATCGATGGTTGTTTATCTTTGTTTTATAATGTTTCCAATTACACGAGAATTAACATCTTCAATGCTTACATCGCTCGTAAGAAGGAGCATGATGGTGACCAAAGCTCATGATTAGTATATTGGGTCTTAACGGTGCTGGAGTTTCTCGAAGGTGATGACAAACAGTGAAAGCCAAAAAGAGTTTCAAACAAACAGTTAATCCGAGGTATTTTGTTTGGAAGAGGAGATCCACAACTGGGTTTGACAAAGGAAAATAGAGCTGGACGTGCAGCTATTTCGGCAATACTCTCCTCGGCGGTCGGCCAATCGTTTGCACAACGATACCTCTCTATGCGGCAGTTTTTAGATCTTTTAGATCTAGATTTTGTGTGTTTTGGCTCATTTTCTCTTTTTTTTATTTCAACCTCACTGTAATCTTAGCCTATTTGAGCAACAAATCATTTAAATGATTTTGACAGAAAAAGTCATGCTACATATTATCATTCCTTTAAGTTTGGCTATGTTCGAGAACTAGAAGAGATGTGTAAAATTTTTTAAATATCACACACAATATAATGAAAATGATTTAAATTCAGGTACTATATTATTGTTGTTCTAAATTCGTTTTGTTTTTCCACTTGACCACAACGAGTTCATAATTTATTTGAAGAACTTTTTTTTTTTAAAGATATAAAATATTTGTTAGAACTCGAGGTTCAAAGATCAATTAAGAAGAACAAGTAAACCGAAGAACAAAGATTGAAGAGATTTCAGGAATAGAGTCGAAGATTAGATCTTCTGGACTTGAGCGAATTAGCCGCTCACACCGGTGCAGGTTCGATGAACATAAATGCTCAGCGTTAGCTCTGCTTGTCTTCAACTCATGTGCATCCAGAGATGAAGATCAAAACTCTTAACACTTAGAGAAAGAAAACGAAAATCAGAGAATCTATTGAAGATCAAAAATCCTCTGTTCATTCGTTAATGATTCTGATTTTCCCCTATATTCTCTGTATCCTTTAGACTTTCTTTTATATAGTCCAAAGTCGGTCACGAGAATTCAAGAAACTAGATAAGAGTAAGCTTATTAGACACGTGACATAAATCTGATCAGTCTTATACATTGTAACATATTGTAATTGATTCAATTTATGAACATATATCTAACAATATATATTTTTTAGGGAAATTATAGTAACAAACATAAAAAGTTTTAGTATTTAGTTTTGAAAAAAACCTAAAATACATAGGTTTCTGTACCAAATTTAGGTTTTTTTTGCCCTTTCTTCTCTTCATCTTTCTCATTCTCTCACATCAATTTCTCTTTCTTTCTTTGTTTTTCAATCTTTAAACTTCTGATTCCCTTTTGTTTTTCCGATTTCACATTAGATCATAAATCATTGTTGTGTATCGAGGTTGAGAGAGATGATGATGTAGATTTGGGCGACGAGAGTCTCAAAAAGTATTTTTCATTTGGTTTTGTGACGATGATGAGCTATAGAGTTTGATTTTGAAAGAGGAAGAGTTAAAATTGAAGCTTTATGAATCAATCTTAGACCATAAGTTTCTGAGTTTGTGTCGTGAAAAGGCTAAAATTTTGTTTTTTGATTTTCAGATTTGAAGTTTCTGAATTATAGTCATTTTGTGTTAGCCAAAATCATTCAACGGTTTGCTTTTGGGTGTGGTTTGTGTGTTGTTATTTGATTCTAGGTGTGGTCTAGGTTCTGGTATTATTTTTTGGTAAGTTTTAGAATCTGATTTTGTTTGATTTCTGGGTGTGGTATGAGTTTTGGTGTTCTTCGTTTGTGAATTTAAGCAGCAAGTTCTTCAACTTGTTTATAATGATATATGCAAACGAATTAGTTGACTTCAAATAATTTAATTAACCGATATATATTTGTTTTGCATACTTATATATGTAATAACTGCAAAAAAATTTATTTGTAACTTAACAAGGAGTCCATCATCTCACTGGACTTCTCTGTAGCCGAAGATGGAGACTTGATAACTACATAACCATGTAACTGACATGAATGGGCTTGAGTTTGAGTTAGAACATGATTTTCGAAGAGTTGTGCTTGCCTCACAGCAAGACCAACATAAGTACTTTTGCATTTATTCGGTGGAAGCATTGGTTGCAGTTAACTTTGTATTTTGCTTCTCCACAAAGTTTTTGCATTTTCTTATTTAGTTTTCACCTTCGCGACCAATGGTATTCCCACTAGATCACTACCTCTTACCCGCCTTCTGGAGGCCCTCAGGATCCCATCATCACCATAAGCTCATTTCCACCATTTGTTTGCAGATAACTTCATCGACTACTCCTAGTGACACAGTCGTAAGTCTTATGGACTCAAATTTACAGTTAACAATATATTTTACACCTATTTATATATTCGATAACTATCTAATTATCAGTTATTGAAATTAGTTTGTAGACTTGGGAAGAGGAAGAAAATCAATCAAAGATGGTGGAGGAGGAAAAAAATCAATCAGTGATGGAGGAGAAAAGAAATCAATCGGCATTAGTGGTTGCACTCTTCTAGGTTATAGGCATATTTACTGATTGTTTGAAAATAATGTAAATAATGTTGTTTGCAGTTATATTAAGTGTTTGCAATTATATTAAGTGTTTCCCTTATATATGCGCTTTCGTAATCAATTTCTCCAGAAAAGTATCATATAATGCAAGGCAATGTTTAAAGTTATATGCAAAACATTCTTGTTCCTGTAATATAATAAAGTTATGGTTAAATATATTGTTAACTGTTACAATCTAATTTAAAGGTTAACATCCAGTCCATCATATCACCAGAATATGTTGTCCCGAAGAAGAAGACCTGATGTGGTCCGATGAAGAAACCGACGAGAAGGTCGATCACATGTTGTAGATGATTCCAAAAGGTGTAAAGAGATGAACAAGCTTTAGTATCACTACAAGATATTGTTCTCTGTGTTTGCGGAAAATAACCTATGTCCATCCACTGTTATGCTTATTTATGTCATGTACTGTGTAAGCATGTTTCGTTTTGCAAACTCTTGTCCTTTTTTATCCAGACATCTTTTTTACATAATTTTGCAGGTAACATATACGTTTCCAGCTAACATATACGTTTCCAGCTAACATATATGTTTGCAGCTAACATATGTGTCAGGGTACTTCATTTAGAATTTGGGGTTCTTAAGCAGCAAGTTATGTGACTTTGTATCTAATGCAAATGAATAAGTTGACTGTAAATAAATTTTTTATCGGTTATTTTATATGATAAATTTATAATTATCAGTTATCTTAATAGTTATCAGTAAAATTATCTTTATCTTCTTCCTAGGTGTCTAAAGCTTATCTGCAACCCTATATATGGTTGTCGTTGAAAATTTAAAGAATTATAATGAATATACAAAATAAAAGATATTTAGAGATAGATTATGTAATAAATATTGATGAAATCAAACCCAAACAAGTAAAAGTGATCGGATTTTGAGATTAAGAAGGATAAACGAAAAAGAAGAAGAGAAAAGAGAGATGGTAAGAGAAGAGAGATTAAGAAGAAGGAGGAAGAGGAAGATGAGAATGAATGGAGGAGAAGAGCGAGAAGAGAAAGGATGAAACAGAGTCTTGGAAGAGATTACGGCAAGTTGGAGATGGTGAGCCAGAATTAGAAAAATCTTTTTTGTCTCAAAGGGTGTTTTGTCTTCTCCACCATTTGGTCCACTGCTATTTACCTAAATACAAAAACTACATGATAGATTCTTAATTAGTTTTTGTATTTATGATAGTTACCTAATTCTTCCTATTTTTTAACCTTTTTTATTCTCGAAAAGAAAAGGACAGATGTTAGAAAAGGTATTTTCAGAAATTTTCATTTCTCTAATCTTATTATTTTAGTGATTACACTTATTAAAATAATCAGTAAAATACTTTTCTAAAATAATTCTTATGTGGAGGTAATATTTACACTTTCTTTAAAGTTGTGGTAATATGAAAACCATTCTTAGGTTATGATTAGTTATATAAAAGCAGTCTTAGCTAATATACGAAAGCAAATGAAGGTCCATGAATATATACTTTAATTAATAATGTAAATCGTATTTTCTAATGTTGTAATCATTTGAGGCGTATAAATATGTTTTGCCTTTATGAAATGAGAAATATATATCAATTTGGTTAATCATGTCGTAGCTTAATTATTCTGAACAGCATTGGCTGTAAGATCAATGTCATCATTGGGGAACTTTATACGTTTGGACCTAACTTCCCCATTATAATCGAATATTATCTATTCTCTCGTACATCTAATAATTCGAATGTTTTTAAGTTTTATTATACACTTGAAGGGAAAGAAAATACTAATTCCTTTGAAATAGTTAGCAGTAAAAAGATTAGATTATATGAATTTGGACGTTTCATGTCATGGTAAAATGCTTGATTCTTATGATCTATACTATATTATAGGGATCCCTATATTATATTGATTTAATGCATCAAGTAGTGTGATGAATATTACTGTTACATATGCATAATTATAAAGATTCTAGTGTATCATCATATAAGTGATTAAAAAAGAAGTAATGGGTTTGGGAATCTATGTTTTAAGGATATAAAAAATACAAGTTGAAATGAATGAATGAAGCTTCAAGGAATGGTTGTAGCTGAAAATAAAAAAAAAGAGAAGAAAGGACCAAGTAGACTCGTGCGAGATGTACTCCCATGTGGAACCGACGTGGCGCACACAAACCTAAGCGAACCACACCACCACCAATGACAGCGAAGCACACGTGTGTTCATCTCCACCCACACGTGCATTTTATTCCTACCTGGTTGTCCAGTCAACGGTCAAGCATCCTTCCTTTAACTCCTTAATTCTTTTTTATTAGTATTACATTATGTAAGAAGTTCAACTCTTCACATCTCTCAAAATAAGAAGGTTGCTTCCTCTCTTTGGGATTCTCATTATTTCTACTTGTCATTGTATAATTATAGTGTTTGTGAATTTTTCATTTTCATTAAAACTGAATTGTATTAGAATTGGATTACAGCATTAAGAGACCAAAGATAGACCTTAAAAAAAATAACAGATGTAATCGATTCTACAAACATAAAAAAGATGATTTGTATGCAATTTTATTGATAAAACCTAACGCACGAATCAAGACCTGAATATCACCTAAAGAGTTCCCGAACAACATTTCGACAACGGAATTCTTACCAAAGATGATGACTTGACACATCAAGACTGACTTCTTCTTGGAAAAGATTAGTTTCACCGCAGATATTGTCAAAGTCAATAGAGACCTCCTGAGCTAGGAAACAGGACCAAACTCCTAATCAGAGGACTAAAGACATCAACACTTGATCCTAAAACATTATGAACAGATATAACCGAAGACATTAGGGAAAAGGAATCCCATAACCTAAGCTCCATCATACCTTAGCCAAGTTACTAAAAGCAGAGGAGAAACAAGTAAAACAACAAAGGCTAGAGTTACAGATAATCTCACCGCAAAAGACATCCCACCAGAGGCAAGCACCGGCGGTGACGGTTTTGAGAACCGTCACAAACCAAACCCAAAAGATCGAACACCTAACTTTGAGATCCTACGAGACCTAAGACTCCGAGAAGCTTATCCCGTTTAAAAACACCAGATCTACGCCACTGTCAACCTTGGGAGAGGCACAGACGAGCGCCTGAAGCTCCAACAACGATAAACGACAACAAAGTTTCGACACGAAACATTATTCTCTTCTTGTTGGAAAAGCCCGAAACCTTACATATTACCTCTACAGCGCCAGATCCGGCAAGATAATGGGCCGTTGGTGTTGTGTGAGCCATCGACGGCCGAGCAGATGACCAATTGTTGTAACGATGGCGAGGTAAAGCGAAGAAATCGTGTTTCTTTGTTTCAGGAGAGAGAAACTGTGATCGAATAAGTGTTCTTTTATTGAGATTTAATTAGTGTTTGTGAATTTAATATAAAAGAGGTTTGTAAAGTTTCCTTTATTTATTTTATTCTTACAAAAAAATAATATTTTTGCTATTTATTTCGTATTGTTAACTTATCCAAACTATACAATAAATCATCATATTTACATTATTACCCATGATGATTTAATTTTGATCAAATTGTAAAAACGTTTACTGTATGTTTTATCAACATTCAAATCATGCGTTTTAACACCCACAACGACGCTATTCTCATTAATCTATTGGCTACTTGAAATAATGAAATAACATCGTGTCATTTAACTAGACAAATTGAAAGAGTCTAAAATCAGTATGGAGATTTCCGTCTTCTTTTTTACATTTTTGATCTTGACTTAGAGATTAAGATTTTGCAAAGAAGATGAGTTATTACTCAGATTCCAGCCGCTCAGTTTACTATGAGGTGTACTGAGAATTTATTTGTGTGGTGAAAAGATTGTGACCTTCATTTCGAAGACAACAAAAAGAATCTATCGGAGAGTCTATCAATGTTCCATGACATTGAAGGTAGTTTTACTATTTCATCAGCGAATTGCAATTTCAATTTGTTGGATTAAGGGCTCACATTAATTTTGTTGTTGATTGTTCTGGTTTTTAGTAGGTTGGAGCTTATACATTGACTCAAACACAACCGACGTATATACATTAGTGACACAAAATCTTTTTTACTAGAATAAATAGAGGAAAAAGAATTTGACGACCTATAAAAGAATAAGTGTGTTGGTATCTAAGAATCTTTCTTATTACTATCTCAACTTATATAGCCAATAGTGTTTGGTAAAAACTATATTCTTTTATAAAAAATTGATGAGTAAAGTAAAATGTAAAATTTGAGACCACAAAAATAGAATATTTTACTGGAGTAGATGAGAGTTGAATTCATTAACTGCCAGAGAGTAAGTAAGCACGATGGGAATGAAAACTACAAGCATGTATATGGAGTTTCAGTATTTACGACATTTGCATACAGTTTGGACAAAAAAATTTTTTTACCAGGATAAAAAAATCAAATAATAATTAAAATATATTTTTTACAAAAGTAAAATTAAAGCTACTGAACTTTAATTAATAAGGGGTTAAAAATGAAAAAGAAAATGATGGATTAAATGTTAATAAACCTATAAATTATACTATTTTAAATTTTATTTTTGGTGTTATATTTTGAAGTTAAAGCGGTCATTTGGGAGATGACAAGCCTCCTATCTCTCAATATATTGAAGGTCAAACTAGTGACGAATTGTTCAAATGTTTTGTAAATGGTTTTAACTCCATAAAATTGGCCGACATTCTCCCCTTTACTGGAAAATTTGTGGTTTGAAAAGGGTTTTAGATATTTATTATTTTATATACTCTGTAAATCTTTGAATCACATAGCTGATTTCTTTACTTACAGTATTAGAAGTTCAACTTGTCTTTCGGACTTTGTATAACTTTGGAAAAAAAAAATATTTTTCTAATATATATATTTAGTTAACAAAAAAAAATCCAAATTATTAGGATGTCACTTGAACACCGTCATCAAGTGGGTTCGCCTGTTATGAACCAATTTAACATGATTATTTGATCAAACAGTTACAACACTATAAAATACGATTTGTATAGTTAAAAGTTTCATTCGTGAATGTGAATCTTTACTTTACGTCAGCTTAAGATGAGATCCCAATAGAATTTTATTCGCTCGAAGACTTAGTGCAGAAAAAGAAAGGAAAAAACAACTCTACCTAAACTACATTGGAAAGTAATCGAATAATATTTAAGAACTACTAATTACTATGAATATAGTTTACTTACTTTTACCTGTTTTTTTCGTTATACAAATATGACTTGTATAATAATAACTAGTTTATTAAGTACAAATAGTCGATTTGAACCTTAATTAGAACTCAAAGAGTTAACTGTGGCATCATGTCTCATCTAAAATATTCTAAAAAAGTAAATAAAAGACGGTTGCAAATGGTCAAAAACATGTTTTTCCACTTACATATTATTTAATGATCAAATTCAGGGTGAGCTGGTGGTCATGTGATTGGTTCATCGGTTAACCAAAAATCGTTTGGAATATCTTTCGGTTGTAATGTGAGGCACGTGCAATTATACATTCGGACTCATTTTTCTACTTTTATATAATACTCCCATCTGACCATTTTTAACATGCAAACATTCATCTTCACTATATACAATTATTTGTTCATTACATAGCTCTAAATCGGGGCCTAGTTGTAAAGAAAATATGGCTCGAGTTCTCGAGATATAAAATAAAAGATACCAAAAATAATAGTAGTGATAGTTTTAGTAAAAATGAAGGGTAATCATGGAATTTAACTAACGGAATCAATATGTGTGCGGTTGGTGGTTGAAGGAATACATCTCATCGCAAGTACAATGAGGACTGTGTCTGACGTAGATATACCAATTAATGCCACATGATTTCTACCCAATCACATCATTTATTCTTTATTACCATTATCATCATCATGCACTTTCTTAATGTTTACTAGTTACGCATTTAATCATGTTATACTCTAGTAAAAAAAATTTTGAAATGTGAAATTTGTTGATCAAGAAGATTTATAAAAAATGTTGCAACTAAACTACCAAAAAAAAGATATTCAATAAAATCTCAAAGAATAAAAAGTAGAATTTAACTCATTCTCACTTCAAACCATCTCTACAATAGAGTGTGGAGTCTATGAAGAGAAGAATAGTGAAAATAGGTCTTGTCAATAAGTCGTGTGAGTACTGAGGTAGAGGTGGGGATGCAATGGTGGATCACACACAATAAATTTAAATTTAGTCAATAATTCCAATTAAGACTTTTGTCAAACCTAAAATTGAGACTACTAATGACAAGAAACAATAAAATGAATGTAACATGGCATCAAATAAGTTAGAAATTTGATATCAAAGTTACGTTTTCCTAAAAATTAAATATTCTGAAAATGTATGTAGTCAAATGGATATTTTTTTTATCTGAGCTTAAATTTAGATAGTCGTATCCCATATGATATATTAAAAAGTTTAAGAAATTGATTATGGACTAGTTTCATCGATCCAATTGTAAAAAAAGAAATTAATTAAAATGTTATATGGAAATTGTATATGATAACATTTTTTGTGGGTGTGTGTGATGTAAACCAATGAAAGTTGCACTCGAATGCATCGGCTTTATTGAAACAAGGGGAGCCCACTAAGAATATTACTCTTCATTAAATATTCGGCAAGAACTACATGAAATAATGATTGAGCTTTGAGTCCCAACTCAATTTTATTTATTTATTTTGTAAAAGAAATAATTAAAACCGACAAACTGACAATTTGGCATCGCTGTAGAAGAGCATAAATGGTGAGAGTCAAATGATTCAAGACTAGAATCAATTATGTGATTAAACATTTAAAGGCCTAAGACAACCTATGATATGCCCTAACCCCCTTACTAATCATTCCCATTTTGGTAATTATGAGAAGAGTTCATTATTATTAGAACAAAACTTCTCCAACGTAAGCATGCTCTCCCAAATTTAATACTAAGTTTTATAAGAAAGCCCATGTTCTAAAAAAGAACAAGAAACAGTAATTGATGTATTGGGCTTTTGTATTTGATATCATTGATATTAGCTCATTTAGCTTATTGGGTTTAGGTTCTCCATTCCTACTGAAGCTTGATACACAATTTTATCATATTTTTGTTTATCATATAAATATGAACAGTGAGCAATATTATATTTTATTACAGAATTTTTAGGACAAGAGGCTGATGGAATAACCTGCCAAAAATAAAACAGTTCTCAAGTGTCAAATGTATTCAGATTTTTGTTGTTTCTAGAAACACTAACGCAAATTCTAGTCAACTTTAGCTTTGTGTCATCTTACAATCTGTATTCACACAAATTTTGACTAGATAGAATTTTCAAAACAGTTTTGTCATTTTAGATCGCAATATTGTCAATCAGAGCCTTCACAATCAAGGCTGTTTCCATAGATTTAGGGTAGCTCGATTTTGTTTTGTTCGGCTACTGTATAAAAACTTGGACGCATCCTACTAAACCGATTTCCTGCATTGCATTAATAACTCAAAAACAACCCTCTCGTTCTATCTTATATATATAATTGTATAAACTTAACCGATATTTACTTATAATGTTGTTACTACTAAGTTTGATAATGAGCGAAGAACATGATATATTTCTTCCTATCTTCTACTGTGGTGTATCTGGATTCTGCATCACCAGTATATCTATCTACCCTGCAACAAACCAAAAACAAGGTTCCAACTACTTTAACCCCAAACCTCAAAAGATCAAGCAACGGATAACCTTACTACGTTGCCAAATCCATGAAAATGATGAAGTTGCAATCAGAGAGATGACTTCACCTTTGTTTCTTCACCAAAAGAGTCTTTTGCATCAATTATCGCTGCAAATGAAATACAATCCCTGTTACGGATTACTTGTTATTGAATGATAACATAAAGCAGTAGTAGTACCATTATGAGTATGTAACTCTATAAATCAAAGTATGATGCATCTTTGTAATCACTATTAGGATGAAACTTCATATCATCTTTTATAGCACTGAAGATATGGATTTTCATCCAGTTCATACAATCTACCGATCAATGTAGTAAAATGGTAGGTTGATCCAAGCTTCAATGGAGCAAGTAAGTGAATTGATCAAAGCTAATGTGTGCACCTTAGCCGGAGAATTGGATACTTTGAAGCAATCAGCATTCATCCCCACAAGACATAATCCAGGGAATATGACCTACAATTGCAGATATTCTATTTCAAAACACACATAATCATTCTTCCAATTTATCTGTGGGGCAATTCATCGAACACCTGGTGACTTACATCGAGATATTTCTGCAAGGTTTTCGTCCTCTTTCGTGGCCGGCGAGATGGCCTGTTCCCACTCATGCTGAACACGTCTTCTTCGATCTCGTCACGAGAAAGAGCAATCCAAAGCCTGTGATTCTCGTTCATTAACTCACCACCGCCTAATCCGGGAGATTCCGCCGGGATTCCTCTCTGCCTATTCGATTTCGGCTCCATTCCTCCGCCTGATTTTTGATTCTTCAGCTCTGAAGCACCGCCGCAAGCTTCCGTCACGAATACGCCATTTCCCCTCTTCAAAGCACCACAAGCCTTCCTCGGACGAAGATTCCAAGTCCTCTTCACCTCCTCTTCTTCCTCCTCCTCCGCTTCATCTCTCTCCTTCACCGACACCTGAAGTTCCTCTCTCTGAGGCGGAGTCTCCTCAGCCACATCGGATTTCAACCTCTTGGAGTAATCGTTCTCGGAAGACGGAGCAAAAGAGGAGAACGAGAGCCGTGGCTGACGACTTGACCGTGAAGCCACCACACGATTAGAAACAACCACCGTCTCGGCCGATGGAGAGGCAGTCCTCTCCGATTTCATCTCTAATTTGGGGTCGACATCAGTCATAGCAGAGACTTGAGTCCCACGGAGAGACTTTGAGTTCGCAGACATTGGAATGAGATTATACAAAACCTAAGTTAGAGATAGTTTCACCTGCGCGTAGAAAGATGATCAAAAACCCTAGAAAAGCTGAGAGAGAGAGAGAGATCTAAAAAGAGCGAAGGAGATTTACGGAAACGAGTGCATGCGAAAGTTTCTAATTATGTTTTATATATTTTATCTTTGATTCTTCTTCTTTGTTACAACTCCTTTGTTTTTTTTGGTTATATTCTTTCTAACAAGTCTTTTTCTCCGAATAACAAATTGTCAAGTATTCTTCGACTTTAAATTTATTAACACTAAAATTATAATAATGGGTTTACTATAAAAAAAATAAAATTATTGTTTGACCATTATACCAAGCAAGTGTTATAAGGGATCGACACGTTAACAATCCAATATCTGTCTCGTATACTTAAATTGTGCTAAAACTATGCGAAATATGTTTAGAGTATGTTTGTTTTGTCATTGTTAAAAGCGTAGCGACCAAAAGAATATGCAACAGAATGCTAGTGAAAATTCTTTTAAAGATAGAATGTTTGTCGCTGTATATGTTGGAGATCAAGACTAAACTAATGTTAATGAGGAATCTTTTCAGAATATCAGAAAAAAAATACGAATTAACAAAACCCTTCAGACTTACTCAAGTACGGTGGATAGATCTTTGGTCCATTGAAGATAATACTTCTCAACTTTGGGACTCAAGAATGGTGTATAGAGATAAAATTGGTTATGGATCGAATAAATGTATGTATATGTGATGGATGAATTGAAAGTTTTGTTTTCTTAATTTTGATTGAGGTAAATATACAAAGATTATAACGATGAACTATCTAAACATTAAGACAATTGAAATTCTAACTTTCTTGTTTTTCATATCTTTTAATAGGTATCGTTCTTCTTTAACTCCGATAAATCTAGATTAGGTGGATCTTGTTCGTACCGAAAAGAAAATTAAACCTGAAGGCCTAACTTTGAGGTACTCCGCAAACTTCTGCAACGCCATAAATGTTAAACATACTCCTTATCTGAAATTATTATTGACACACAGAGAATTGTCTAGCACTGATGACTTATAGTCGAACAGTGTTTCACCTGCAATCTGACTCAGGGACAATTGTCCCTATGAACATAGGCGGATACTTCACATCATCAAATCGGAAAGAAAAACAGATAGAAAAATACATTTATTTTTAGAGGGATCTAATCTTTTGAGCTTTTAATATGTATATTTTCAAATCTAGCCACGACACTTCGCCGGAGAAAGCAAGAACTCTCACTTATCATCATTTAGCTTGTATATATACTTCGACCAGTTTTAATAATAATCTCCGATCCCTTTTCATACTCTAATATCATTGGAATCTCTAATTAATAATATAACAATATCTTGTGCGGAATCTGATTCAAACAATTGGGCTGTTGCAAATGTAAGTGACATTCTTATTGTAGTTAGTAGTAAAGATGCAAAAAAGTTAACGTATTGTTGTTGTTCGTAATGTTACTACAGAATTAAGAAAGAGTTTGGTTCGAATTTGAGAAAAATGTAGTCATAAATGACAATATAAAACTACATTAGTTTGTAATATAAAGTGAGTCAAAATTTGAATTGCATAGAAAAAAAATCATAATCTTGGTAATTTTGGAATACTGATCTCTTTGAAAACACTGATAGGTAAAACCATTTTAGAATTGATTCGTAATAAGCAAGTATCAGGAAATGTTGCGAACACTGCATTGCAACACTCATGATCTAACCATCTAGAATCTTTGGCCTCCCCCGCAAATTTCAATGCAGTGTAACATCCTGGCTCTCTATCTATTTTGCTTGTCGAACAATAATCGGAAGCTTCTGATGTTCGAAGTATCACTGCCAATATTAGGGCTGACAACAAAAACATAAATGTAGTTTGTTTTAGATTCATGTTTTCGTCACAAAATATGATTTGACAAAGAACTGGTTTTGTTGCTTTGGATTGTGTGAGGTTGAGATCTTTGTTTTGGTGAATAAATTGAAAAGCATTTATAGTGTATTTGTATGTTGTTTTACGGAACTCTCTTTACATATATAGAATATATGAGAATAAACTTTGACTACAAAATTAATTTGGAAAAATCATATATTTGTTTGACTGACTCGTAATAGGATGGTTACAGTCAAGATCTTCTTTCTCATATATATATATATATATATATAGGAAAATCATTTAAATATGAAGAAATCAATCAGATCAGTTGAATATCCTCTCATCTGTGAATAATAACAATGTTTCGTTGTTCGTAATGTTGCTACAAGAAAGACTTTGGGTCGAATTTGAGATATATAGTCATTAATGACAGCATATGAAAAGTTGATCAACATTGTTTTGTAATATAAAAGTTGACCAAGTTTTGGGGCATCTTGTCTTTGTAAGCCGATTAATGATTATGAGCTTTTTGTTACATATGAGAAATTAAGCCAGGCCGAAAAGTAGAATAGAAACGGTGGGCTTCTCGTATACATACGAAAGCCTTTTCTAAAATTCAGTTATACAGAAAGAATTAGGGCATCCGTTGGTTTCTTGGAGATCAAGCAAGTGGTCAGAGACGTTGCTCTTAAGGTTAAAGGGCCTAATGTTACAGGCCTAATAACCTAAACATAATGATGGGCTTGTTAAATTGAAGTCCACAGAGCACAATGCCTAAACCTGAAAATTTAGCGGTGTGTCAAAGACGTGGACGGCTGGGAAGCCTCTCGTGGGAACCAATCAGACACAAACGAAATTCATACTAATGTATGTAACAATTGTCGTTTGACTTGTGACCTAAGTGGGTCCTACTTATCTAGATTCAGTCACTTGTTAAATAAATCTATATTCTAATATTGACTTTCTCGATAAAAAATTAGATTCAGTCGTGAAAAAGAGAGAAAGAGTTTTTCCAAGCTTTATCCAAGTTTGTGGGAATGAGATCCCGTTTGCATCATCTGAAAGAATCGAAAAGACTTCCACAGGTGGAGAAGAAAATAAATGAAAACCTAAAGGAAGAGAAAAAACATGGTTAGCTAATCCATCGGCAAGACGATTAGCTTCCCTATATACATGTGAAATTCGGATTATCCAAACCCTAGAAATAAAGCTGTATCACAAACGTGCTAGGAAGGACAAGGGGTGAGAATCAACTATCCTTGCCTTGAGTAACCCGATCACTAGTTCCGAATCAAGCTCCAACTCAACTCGACGAGCACCTTGATTCCAAGCAATCCAAATACCATAATATACACCCCACATCTCAGCTAAAGACGCAGTGCATATACCAATATTAAGAGCAAAACCTTGAATCCAGGTACCACAATTATCACGGATAACACCCCCAGCCGCAGCTACTAGGGTTTCCTCTAGAAGCGCCATCCGTATTAACTTTGACCCAACCATAACTCGCACAAGTCCAAGAGATCATCGCATCAATCTTCAGATGCGTATATGTACCTGCAGCTAAACCACTATTTGTCTTCACAATATCAATCCCAAAGTCTATCACAAGTTTAGTACGGTCTCGATATCGAGAAACAGAACCAAATACATCACCACAGCGCCATATTCAAGCCCACCAACACGTTGAAGCAAAAAGAGTAGCCCATGGGAAGCCCTTAACAATCGACTTATCACCAAGATTGTGGAAAATCCACTCAAGCAAAGAATCACGGAAAAATTGTGCCTACTTACAAACTGGAACTAAGCGAAGCCAAATACCATATATAGCAGGGCAGTCTCGAAGTATATGTAAGATAGACTCCATGGCACCATTACAAATCGTACATAAAGCCGAAGGGCTTAAATGACGACGTAGACGCTCTTCGTTTGTCATTAAGACTTGATGCGATACCATCCAAAGGAAAGTACGAATGCGTTCCGGTACCATCACTCTCCAAAGGCGAGTATAAAAAATGCTCATATCTTGGCGAGGAGAAGCATTTACGTATAAGGAGATGGTAAGACGAGCCTACTGAAAATATGCCATTAGTAGTTCCAGCCCATGACATACGATCCAAGGAGCCAGTCATAGTATTAATAACAACAGCAAGAAGATGCAATTTAACTTCATTCGAAACGAAAGGGACAATTTTATCAAATACCCAACCTGAATTATCACGCCAAAGATCACAAACTCATAAATCCAAATTCTCCTAAGGAATGGCTGACAAAGTAAGGCTTGAGAGGGAGGATGTCATACACCACTTATCAAGCCAGAAATTAATCGATTGTCCATTACCGACAACCCAACGTAGGTTAGGAAAAACCACCACATTTAAACCAAACATATACTTCGCCAAGTAGATGAAGAATTACACTTTGCTATAGACCAAGAAGGAGAATGAATCTCCATCACATTATATTTACCTCGGAGAACTTGATTCCAAAGACTCGGAGGACCATGAATGAGGCGCCAACCCAGCTTAGCAATGGACGCAAGATTCATCTCTTTAGCTTTTCGAATACCCAAGCAACCCTCCTTTTTTGGTTGACAAACCCGATCCCATGAAAGTAGATGGACTCGTCGGTGAGATTCATCACTTCCGCAGAGAAAATCCCGCGAAATCTGATCTATTCTTGCTAAAATAGAGGCAGGAAGAACGATTGTACTCATGAAATAAATTGGAATCAAAGAAAGAACTGCTTTGGTCAAAGTTAAACGACCAGCAAAGCTCAAACTATTCTTTTTCCAGCCGGATAAACGAGACGTCATCTTGTTCACAATATCGCTAAAGGTGTCTTTATTGATCGAACGTTGAAGCACATGCATGCCAAGGTATTTTCCCAAATCAGTAGTCGCTTGAATACCACAAGCTGAGCTAATAGATGAAGTTAGTTCATGACTCACGTTTTTGGAGAAGAAAATTTTGGATTTTTCAAAACTGACTTTCTAACCCAAAGATGTACAAAACTGAGTAAGGACATCCCGAATAACTTGAATTTGATCCAAAGAGGCCTCGGCGAGAAGAATTAAATCATCCGCGAAGCACACATGAGAGAGATGAGGTCTAGAAAGAGAAAGTTTTATGGGTTTCCATCTCTTGTCTATAACAGACCGATCAATAAGTTGGCATAATCTCTACATACAAAGTACAAACAAGTAAGGAGAAAAAGGGTCTCCTTGGCGAAGTCCCCGCTGTGGACGAAAAGCTTCAGTACACTCCCCATTCCATAGTAGCCTCATCGTAGGAACAGACACACTTTGTAAAATCCATGAAACCCACTTATCTGGAAAGTTGGCAGCTCGTAAAGTATCTTCTAAGAAATCCCACTGAATTCTATCATAAGCTTTTTCAAGATCTAATTTGAGAAGCATCCAACCCTTGCGACCTGTTTTCCGACCCATTGAGTGAACCACTTCTTGTACCAAGACGATATTATCGACTCCCAATCTTTCAGGGATGAAACTCATTTGAGCAAGCCCTATTAGATGAGTCATTATCGGTTTCAATCTTTCGACCATAACCTTTGTAATGGTTTTGAATAACACATTACATAGGCTAATGGGACGAAATTGTTTTATCATTTCTGGTTTGAGAACTTTAGCAGTCAGCACCAGCAACACATCATTTGTTCCTTCTGGTAAAAGGCCAGTTCGAAAAAACGCAACACAAATTTAGCCACGGATTCTCCAACAATATCCCAATTAGCTTGATAAAAAATTACTAGAAAACCATCTGGACCAGGCGCCTTATATTTTCCCATTTTCCGAATAGCCTCCTCAATTTCAAGGGTAGTAAAAGGTTTCTCCAATTTGTTTTTGTGTTCACGCGAAACACACACCAAAGGTACACAAGGGAGCGCTGTGAAGTTCGGTTGAACATCCTGGAGAGAGAACAAAGAAGTATAGTAATCTACGGAATGTACCTCAAGGTCTCGTGGGTTAGAAATCCAATTCGAATCATCCCCTTTTAACATCTCAATATGATTATAACGCCTTCGTATAATAGTAGAGGTGTGGAAGTACTTAGTATTCCGATCCCCCAACACAATCCATTTTTCTCTAGATTTTTGAAACCAAAGTGTTTCTTCTTGAGCTAGGACAACATCCAATTCTCGATCAATCAAATCTTCTTCAAGGATCAAAGCATTAGAAGGAGATTGATCTAGGCTTTGCTGAATCCGTGAAAGTTCCTAGAGTAAGTTCTCGTTCTTCGTATTTATGTCACCAAAAATTTTCCTATTCCACTTCTTCAAAGACCCCTATAACTGTCGAAGAGCCAATGGGGTACTAATATTCGGATTCCAAGAGCCAGAAAGAAGTTCTTTAAACCACTCATGTTGAAGCCAAGCTGCCTCAAAACGGAACGGATGCATAGTTGGGTTGTGATTAATAATCGGACATAGTTGTAGGTATAGTGGCATGTGATCGGAAGACATGAAGGGGATATGTAAAACCGAAGCATCTTGCCATAATAAGCGAAATCTTGGACAACAAAGAAAGCGGTCAAGACGTTTAGCCACATAAGTGGTTGAACTACGTCACCTTCGCCAAGTAAACTGTGGTCCCTTGAAACCCATATCTACAAGCGATAGATCATTTACCCAATCAGCAAATTGGAGAGAGTCATGCGACAGCATACCATTACCTCCTGAACGTTCATCCAATTTAAGAATTGTGTTAATGTCACCGCCAAAACAAATCGGGTCTGAAACCCCTTCAACAATATGTTTCAAATGATCCCATAAAGTACTCTGTCTTTGACGCGAAGGAGCAGCATAAACAGCGATAAGGTGAACACAATGAACACCCAACATCAAGGAGGCGTGAATATACTGAGCAGTAGACTCGACAATCGTAACAGTCCCCAAGGTGGAACGCCAAAGCAACCAAAGACCTCCACTTTGACCATTAGAGTCTACCTTGAAGAAACTGTCAAAACCAATATTACGATATATTGAGAGAGCTTTATTTCCAGTAGCATGAGTCTCAAACAATGCTAAGATATCCACATGTTGCTTCTTCAACATGTAGCGAATATACCTTCGAAAAGCAGGTTTATTTACCCCTCGGCAATTCCAAAACAAACAATTCATTAATATGAAAGTCGATAGACAGAACGGAAATACCAGGGCGTGACATCAAGCCCGCGTCTCATCACCCAATCTCGTAGAATCAGGACTCGTGTCAGGATACTTTTAGTCACATTCTCAGGAACAAAATTCATTACTGAATTATCTAAAGGGAGTTCCTGAGTTACGTCCATAGGCGGAGAGTCCGTATCACACGAAGAGCGAATAGGAGGTGGAGAAAGGTGGGATGAATTCTGAAATGTAACTGTACCCACATTATCCGACAGCGGCTCAACATTCCTTCCCACATTACCATTTTCCATACGTAATCGCTTTCCCGATGACGAGAAATCCAAGTTATCCAAATTTTCACCAAAGATCAAACCTTGAGCAAGTGTAGGAGCATTCTTCTTACCCTTGGGTTTAAAAGAAACTGTCAACTTCTTACCACTTGACTTCTTCTCTTTTTGTTTTGCAACAGTATCTTGACGTCCGAAGTTAAAAACATGATGTGCTGCATTCGCTTGACTTTCTCGCACATAAATATTTTTAAATTCAAGAATTTTAAAATTTTATTATCTTATACATTAGTAATCTATATAATCGATATTACAAAAATAGTAAAAATAAAATTAAATTGATATGTGAAAAATAAATTTTCATAAACAAAATTTCTAAACATAAAATACAATATAATCAATTTTATTAAAAATAACAAAAGTTTCTTTCATTAACATCACATTGGACAAATCATATTATACATATGATTATGTAATAGAAAAATTTTCAAGATATTAAAAATATTATTGGTGTAATTTGTTGGCAATTGACATGAATTTCCACACTTATTTCTTTTTTTTTTTCAATAACATGTGAATTTAAATCTTTTAAATTTTTTTATTTATTTTATTTTTATAAGCATATGAATTTAAGATAGAAATATAGACAAACATTTTATTATTTTGTATATTATTTTTATAAAAAATAACAAACACATAGATATAATGTCTTATGTAAGTATGTTGCTAACATCTTTGCTACAAACTTTTTTTGAAATTTTAATATTATATAACATGAATTTTCTTTTTTGTAAGATATGATATGTAATAACAAATAATAGCATAATACTGTCAACCAAAAAGTTACAGAATAATAATTAAAATAATACAAATTTACATATGTAATAATAACAGAACACCATAACTATTTTTCATAGGTTTTTTCTTTCCAAAAATGTATTTAACAGCAACATTAATTAGTTTCATGTTCTTAAATCAAACAAATTTTTAAAAAAAGATTTAGAAAAAGAAAAATTAGACTAAATACGAATAAAATTTCATTATAATTCAACATAGTATTAAATCAAAACAAATTTGTTCATATATATTTTTGGGATTTTCTGAATAATTTTAAAACTTAATAGATAATTATATTATCTTTAAGAAAATTAAAAATAAAATATTAAATTAAAAACGAATTTAGAAAAACATAAAATTATATATGAAGGGCAACTCTGTAATCAACCATGTTAAAATTAGACGTGGTGTTGACACATACTCATTTAAAAAAAATCACTTCTCTAATAATATATAAGATAGTGGTTCTTCAACGTATCTACAAGAATGTCGTTTATTCTATCAAATCTTATGTGTTGGAGGTTGACCAAGGTCCCCGACCCACTATGGATCTATTGTGACAAGCTCACGGTTGCGACGACCCGGTCCTCGTCACGTCATATGTGTCTGGCCCATTAACTCTGTTTAAAGGGTCTCAGATGATCGGTCCATTGTGGATCATTTAATACGCGCAAAATAAACGTCTTTAAAGCAATCTGACACATGCGAGGTACGGAAGGAAGGACAACGATTTTGTCGGCACTACGGCAAACCGGGTCGGCATCGGTCTGTACTACACACCCAGCGCGTGAGAACCAAAACCCTAGCCGAAACTCCACTTTAAAAAGAGAGCGGAGATTCAGAACTAAAGGAGCTCTCTCAAAGACTAGACCTAAAACTTAGACTAATACATTAACACTTGTAAAACTCATTCCTTGATAATACTAATTATGATACTAATTGTTTGCCTTCAAAGTTGAAACCAATCCCATATTATTAGACTACATGAATCGTAATTTTTCATTTCTGTATAACTATAGTTACCGAATACATATTCGGACTATCTTTCATATTTTTACCATTCTTGTTAATTCGAATGATCATTTTCACTTACGTACTTTGAATCGTATCCTTTTTTTTGTAACCTCTTATAATTTGTTTAAATGTTGTGTTCTTTGTGATAATGCTTATATATGAAAAATATTAGAAATATAAGAACGAGAATGATTAGCTTCTATTGTTTGTTAGTATTAGTCTATTAGAAATCGCTAGCGCTAGATGGGAGAACAAATGATTGTGGTTTGGGGTTTACATATAATTTCAATATTAATTTTCTAACACAAACCGTCAAATTACAGTTCGAATACTCTTGTAAGAATTAGATGTTTAAGTTGGGAAAATGTCGAAAGTTAACACTGAAATTAGATTTTACTGTACTTTAGTATTCGATTGAACATCCTCATGTTCGACTTTGGACTGAAATGTGGCTAAAGCCCATCGTAGCAAATCAGTCGGGCCCAAATTAATAATACGCGCCGGTTTTGGCATTGTCTACACACGAACAAAACAAGACGCAATGATGGCTTCTCAAGACTTTTTAGCAAAAACATGAACAACTTCTTCAGTCCCATTAGACCAAGCCCCAGGCCATGGCCGAACAGGAAGAAGCAAACCAACAAATCTGCCATTTTCCTTTGCTCCGTCTCTCTACTTGTTGGTTTCTTCATACTCGTCTTCTTCATCACTTACTCCGAGATACCCAAGTCCTTGTTCTCGATCTCTGCATTTTCTGGATCCGTTCAATTCCCTCAATGCAGATCCGAGATACTAACACGAACTCTTCTAGGTCAGAAGTTTCTCTGGTATGCTCCTCACAGTGGATTCAGTAATCAGCTCTCGGAATTCCAAAATGCGATTCTTATGGCGGGGATTCTGAATCGGACACTAATTGTGCCTCCGATTCTGGATCATCACGCGGTCGCTCTCGGTAGCTGTCCCAAATTTAGGGTTTTGAGCCCGAGCGATATACGAGTCTCAGTTTGGAATCATTCAATTGAGATTCTTAGGACTAGCAGGTACAAAATCTTCTGTCAAAACATCGTTGTTTTAAGTACAGAAATCTCCTCTTCTTTTTTTTTCTCGTTCTCGGAGTTTATAATCTGTCATTGTGGCTGAAGAATTTTGGTGTTTACAGGTACGTTTCGATGGCTGATATTGTAGACATTTCGTCGTTGGTATCTTCTTCGGCTGTTCGAGTCATTGATTTCAGGTACTTTGCATCACTACTGTGTGGTGTTGACTTGGAGAATTTATGCTCGAGTGAATCACTTGAACAGTCTCAGGCTTATGGATCCCTGAAACAGTGTGGGTATTTGTTATCTGGAGTTCGTGGTAATGTAGATAACTGTTTGTATGCCGTGGATGAAGATTGTAGAACCACAGTTTGGACGTACCAAAACGGAGAAGCTGATGGAAGATTGGATACGTTTCAGCCTGATGAGAAGCTCAAGAAGAAAAAGAAAATATCCTACGTAAGAAGACGCCGAGATGTGTATAAGACTCTTGGGCATGGTACAGAAGCTGAGTCTGCAGCTATTCTGGCATTTGGGAGCCTCTTCACTGCTCCATACAAAGGCTCAGAACTGTATATTGATATCCATAAATCCTCGAAGCTAAAATCATTGATTGAGAAGGTCGATTTCCTTCCTTTTGTTAGAGAGATAATGAGTGCAGGCAAGAAATTTTCCTCAGAAACCATAAAGTCACCGTTTCTATGTGCACAACTTAGACTGCTTGATGGCCAGTTCAAAAATCATAGGGAGAGCACGTTTTTGGGTTTAAAGCAGAAGTTGGACTCTTTGAGCTTAAAGAATCCTGCTCCAATTCATGTGTTTGTAATGACAGACCTTCCGGAAAGTAATTGGACCGGAACTTACTTGGGTGATTTGTCTAAGAACTCTACACATTTTAAGCTCCACTTCTTAAAGGAACAAGATGAACTATTAGTGCACACGCAACAGAAGATTGCTTCTGCTGGTCATGGTCAGAAATTTGGGTCTATTCCAATGAGTCTGGACAGACTAAAAAAGATGCAGAACCATTGTTCTCCTCAGAAAGTAGACAATATGCAGCTTTACATAGAGGAAGCTATTTGCAGCTGTGCGTCGCTGGGTTTCATTGGTACTGCAGGGTCTACAATAGCTGATAGTGTAGAGATGCTGAGAAAATTCAATGCTTGTAGTAGTTGAACTCAGACTGCATTACTGTGATTGTTGTTTCCAAATTGGATTCATCTGCTGGATTAGCCATTGTGGAGTGATTTGGTTAAGTTTTGACGGTCTTTGTATAGAGATGGATAGAGATATCTGGATCTGTCATCTGTCTATACGTGAGGTACTGGTGATGACAACAAGCTTTTTGGATCGTTTTTGTGTTGTTAGGTTATGTGGGAAACTATCTAGTTTATATTAATAGAATAAAAGCTACTTGGCACCTTTTCTGGTATATCACACAACGAAGAGCTCAGACGTGAGAGCGAAGACAACAGTCAGAGAGTGAGGAGTTGTGTTGTAGCAAATGATAAGTGTCTGAGGTTTTGTAGATCTCTGTAGGATCTTGTAGTTTTGAGATTTGTACTTGTACCGTTTGTACTAATGTTTTTAAACCGGCTTTGGATAAGAATTTTTGTAAAAGTGGTTTGGTTGAGAAGAAATCTAATCATAATAAACCGGATTAAAAACATTTACGTCGATTTTGTATATGTGACCAATGAGATATCTACACGTAAGCAGGTTCCACGTGCAGCTTCAGTGTGTAAAGCTGATTTAAGCGATTTCATTTCAATCGGTCGTTTTGTTGGGTTCCCGTCGGTGACATCCACCACGAACAATTCAACCGGATTTTAACGAGAATTTCTAGAGTTTTCTTTTGATGTGTTGTTGGATAATTGGATCTGTGATCTGATCGCTTCGCATCGTCGCAAACGTTTTCGTACCCAATTTGAGAGGTTCTCTTGAATTTCGTATTCGGAGGTTTTGTTTCAAGATCTTTTGCGGTTTCCACCGCCATGGCTGCTCCGTTTTTCTCTACTCCATTTCAGCCATATGTCTATCAGGTTTTCTTCTATCTTCTTTCTCGCTTCTGAGATTTGTTTCTTCTCCTTCTCTTTTGTTGTTTATCACTGTCACGAATGCTAGTGTTCAATATACTTTGTCGCGAAACGTTTATATTTTATCATCCTCTCGTGTATACGATTAGTGATAACGAGAATTGTTGAGAATAGTAATGAGCTATTTCCTGGGAGAGAATTGATCTCTTGAATCGCTCTTTAAGTGTGTATATAAATAATCTCATTATGGTCATGTGATGTAGAGTCAAGAAGATATTATTACACCTTTCCAAATTTTGGGTGGTGAAGCACAAGTTGTTCAGGTAAGTGTTCGACATTATAGTCTGCACATTTTGTGGGTTATGTGACGTATTCTCGAGTTTTCTTACCATTTGATTGTTTGTTGACAGATAATGTTAAAACCACAGGAGAAGGTCATTGCAAAGCCTGGTAATTTTCAGTATTTCTAAATGCGCCAAAATGTTCTATTCACCTGAATGCGATTACGCATTCAGTTTTGTAAGATCTGCTGTGTTAAATTTTATGTGTCGACTGATGACATTTGGTGCTTTAGGTTCCATGTGCTACATGTCTGGATCCATTGAGATGGAGAATACTTATACCCCTGAACAAGAAGTTGGAGTTTTACAGTGGGTTTTAGGCAGGAGTGTTAGCAGTATAGTTCTTCGCAACACCGGAGAAAATGATGGATTTGTTGGTGTCGCTGCACCTTCTTTGGCAAGGATTCTCCCAGTTAGTGATTCTAGCTTGCCATGGTTTTCTTCCGTGTTATCAAGTATTATTTTTAATATACATCCTGATCGTTCTTATGTGTTTTGGTGACCTTTTGTTTATTTCTTTTCGTGAAGATTGATTTGGCAATGTTTGGTGGGGACATCCTATGCCAGGTATAGCTGATGAAATAAGACTGTCAAATCTTTTAGTATAAAAATTAGTATTTTCTTTGTGGATGTATGTAGATTCTTAGTTCCCAGCTCTTCTTCTTGTTGTGTAGCCAGATGCATTTCTTTGTTCTGTCCATGATGTGAAGGTCATAAACTCTGTTTACCAGAGACATAGAGCGAGAAACATTGCTGCAGCTGGGGCTGAGGTAAGGAAGACAATACATTGCATTGAACGTTAGACAATTTTCTCAAAACTTAAAAACGTTATATCTTTCCCTGTTACTTCTTATAGATGCTAGCTGCTATGTAAATATATATGTACATGTTTGGTGTTTACTGATACAGGGTTTTCTGAGACAAAGGCTATCTGGCCAAGGTCTTGCTTTTATTATTGCCGGTGGCTCTGGTATGCAATTAAAATTAATCTCAACATGATGCTCTTTTAGTGTAGGCCTTTTACCCCCTTCCCCCCTCACAAAAGTTGATCATACTTCATTTGTGTAATAAGTTGTACAGAAAAACCTGGAGGTTGGCGAAATTCTCACCATTGACGTTTCTTGCATTGCTGCTCTCACTCCCTCGATCAATTTCCAAATTAATTACAATGCTGCATCAATCAGACGGACAGTCTTCGGGGTACGTCACAATTACTATTCTATTCCTCACCAATTGTTTTAAGATCTTTGTTTCTGTAAAACTTAAGAATCTAAATCCATCTCACTTCTCTACAATCTTCAAAAAGGGTGAAAACGTAGTAACAGCGACTCTAACGGGACCCGGCATTGTGTTCATCCAAAGTTTACCGTTTCATCGATTGTCCCAGCGAATTGCAAGGTTAAGAATCGATAATCTTCTCTTTGGGTCTAACATTGGCCTTTCTTGTATGAAAAAAACATACTTCAAATTAGGCTCTCACAAAAGGGTAGTATTTGCAGGTCGGTGACGTCTCCAAACATGAGGGAAAATCCAAGATTATTGGTTCAGATAGGATTATTCATATTCCTCGCATACGTTGTGATTGTATCTTCGTTGATCCTTACGGAAATGTGAAGCATAGAGAGGCTTTCTTTTGTCCGGTGGCAGAAACTACTGTCCTCTAGTCTGCAGTCGCTTTTATCTCTTTTATTCTATCTTAGCTGATCAGAAACCAGCAAAGCAAGCCTTGATAGTTGTAGGGTCTAGGAACATTAGTTAAGATCTATGGGATTCATGTACTATGCCCATCTCACAGTACTCGGAAGTAGTGTTGCTATGTAACAAATTATTTTAATGCTTGTCAGTTATAGTGAATGTTTGACGCAAACAAAAACTGTACGAAAGAGAGCGATAAATACTAGTTGCTCATGCTTGGAAAAAAATTATAGGGAACTTCAATTTGGTTCAGGCTTGGGCAAATATTACAGGGAACTTCATATGCATAGATAAGAAACCAAAAAAAAAAAAAAAGAGAGAATATTTGTTGTCTTGCTTTTCCACACCACTCCACTCTAAAATCACTTCACTCTACAAATATTTCCTATTTTGTAAAGATAAACAGTTTTGAGCAAAACCTTTCATATATCATGGTATTCTTTCAGCTTTGGCACGGAGCGATCGCAAATCTTCTCCATAAGCTCATGCTTGCCTCTCACAACATATTTAAAACATCCACGGTTTTTGTATATAATATAAAACTTCTACGGTTTCTCTATATAAGGTGTACATATATCTATCACGTAGAGGCGTAAACTACTTTCAATTTAGATAAGAAGTCATACAAAGGAGCAATAAATTAGTCTTAGAGAAACCTACGAATGGTGTAACTTCGATTCAAATTCAAACTGATGCGTAACCGCCTAGCGGTTAATGCCGATGATTCTGCGTGCACGTTGCAGGCAGTTCAATCTGGCACTATAATTGAGTGGTGGAGTGATTCAATCATTCATTATAAAACCAGGGCTTGTCTCCTCTCAAAAAACGGTGAAAGGAGTGAAATTCAATTTGATCAAACAATGGCTGACAAATTACAAAGAAAAGTCCAAGCAATCTCCCTCAATGTTGTTGATGATGTGATCTCTTTACTGGTGGATTTCTGTGTTGGGATTGCTGCAGAGAATCGATTCAGTCTCGTCGTGACTCCTCTGTACTTGAGGAAACAAAACCTCCGCGCCATGTTGAACACATTGCTGCGTCTTTGGGCCACCAGAGAGGTTGTTAGTGGCCGGATTTTTGAAAACAAAAAACTACTCTTCATTTCAAATCTGAGGAACAGATAACCTCTGTTCTGCGTCGTGGTCTCTGGTCATTTAATGACCGGATGATCGCAGTCGAACGGTGAACCTCTTCAATGCCTCATAATGATTCTCCTGCAATATCTTCTGGGTCCAAGTCAAAGGAATTCCCATTCATCTATTTGCGTATGGTGGAGGCTATAAGGGGTAATTTGGGTAACTTCATGGAGACTGATTTCAACACTGAAGGTTCAGTTTATGTGGATTATGTACGTATATGACTACTTTGGGATGTTGTTGTGCCTTTAAGGTTTGAACGCACAGTTTGTTTTGGAGAGGAAACCTGTGTTCTCTCCCTGAAGTTTGAGAAGTTACGGAACTTTTGCGCTCACTGCGGCCATTTATGCCACGATGAGAACTACTGTGACATGTTAACTCCGCGCCTGAGTTCACCCTCTGATCATGATGATGATGACGATGGCCGTGAGGATGGTGATGAGGATGATGCGATGCGTGATGACTCTCAGCCTATTGATGGACGTGAATCAACGGAAGTCGGTGGGGTACGTTCGGGTGAAGGGACCTCTGCATTTGTTCAGAAAAGAAAGGCTGCATCGCCACCGCCGCAAAACTCTGATCCTGCATCATCACCATCTTGTAATACAGATCAGGTTTCCTCTCCAATTTCCAATGGAGCGAAGAAACGGAAGATTGACGGGTTTAAAGGTGATGTCCCTTCTTCATCCACACTTGTTTGGTATAAGTTGAAATAGGGATACACTACGAATAATACAGACTTCACCACCAAGAGGCTTCACAAAACGAGTGAGATGATTGAGCTCCATAACTGGTTTTTCAATCCAAGTGAAGAGGATGATCCTATTCAAGTGGAGGTGGACGTTGAGGACAATCACGGTGATGGTTCGGTGGGCCATAAGCCACCGGGTCAGAAATGATTACAATCTCTTGGAACTGTCAGGGCTTGAAAGGGTCCCTGACAGTTCGACGCCTCAAGGAGATTAAGGCCACTTCCTCTCCGGACATACTCTTTCTAGTGGAAACGAAGAATGTTGATAGTGTGGTTCACGATGTTGCCGCACAGCTCCAATATGATTATGTTCAATGTGTTTCGCCTTTAGGCATATGAGGTGGATTAGCACTTCTTTGGAAAAAATCTATTCAAATATCTGTAATTTCCGTAGATGAGCGTTTAATCGATTGTAAGATAAGTAATGAAAAAACCTCCTTTTATTATTCTTTTGTCTATGGTCATCCTATCCGAAGTCTAAAACACCATCTATGGGAATGTTTACAACTTATCTCCTCTACACTGGATGGTCCTTGGTTATTAAACATAGATTTTGAGCAACAATGAGAAACAAGGAGGACGAGTGCGAGATGAATGGACCTTTAATGATTTTCGTGCTATGGTTAATGCTTGCCGATTTTCGGATTTACCTTATCAAGGTAATAACATGACGTGGTGTGGTCGGAGACAGAATTATACGATCCAGTGTTGGTTGGATAGAACTCTGGCGAATGAGGAGTGGAGAGTATTATATCCTGCCTCTTGTGTTATATACTTGGGTTTAGTGGGCTCTGATCATAGGCCTGCTATTGTGCACAATCTCACGAGCCCTGCTATGGGAAAGAAACAGTTCCATTTTGATATAAGGCTCTGCAAAAGTCCAGAATTACGAGAGGTGATTGGCTCGACATGGAACTCGACAACACATGGATCAGTTCTTGACCACTTTCGCAGTGGAAAGCTGCTAATACTACCAATTATCGTCTTCGAATTTGTGATTTATCAGCCCTTTTGGAAGAAGCCCAACTTGATCCCCAAACTTCGTCACATATACTCTCAGATATCCGAATACAACTCGACCAAGCCTATCGAGTTGAAGAGCAATATTGGTACCAAAAAAGCAGAGTAAATTGGCTTCAATATGGCGATTTAAATATGAAATTCTTTCATGCTTTGACTCGTAATCGGGTAGCACGGAATTGTATCACTCACCTTAAAACAAGTGATGGCCTAGATGTTTGTGACCGTGAGGGTATTGGGACAAAAGCTGCAAGGTACTTCTCGGAATTGTTTACTCAACAAAGTACTACTGTGCTTGTCAACTTAGCTACGCTTGTTCCAAGGGTGATTACTACGGACATGAATAATCTCTTGATTGCACCAGTAAGTACAGATGAAATACGTATGGCTGTTTTTGGCATTGGTTCTACGAAGGCACCATGACCGGATAGTTTTACTGTGGGTTTTTATCAACATTATTGGGACCTTGTGGGCTTGGAGATTGTATCAGAAGTTACACAATTTTTTGAGACTTCTATGCTACCTGAATCTTATAACCATACTAATATCTGCATGATTCCAAAAGTTGACACTCCGGAGACAATGCATGATTTCCGTCCAATAAGCTTGTGCAATGTTACATATAAGGTAATCTCGAAGATCCTTGTTAATCGATTTAAACAAGTGTTGCATCCAACAGTCTCTGAAAGCCAAGTTGCCTTTATTCCGGGAAGATACATTCTTGATAATGTCTTAATTGCACATGAATTATTTCATGCTCTACGCTCCCAAAAGCCAATCTCTAGTGAATATATGGCAGTGAAAACTGATGTTAGTAAAGCTTATGATCGGGTAAATTGGGAGTTCCTAGAGGAGGTTATGCGTCTTAAGGGTTTTTCTGCCACATGGATCAAGTGGATAATGACATGTGTACGAACTATCTCCTTCTCGCTTCTTATCAACGGCTCCCCTTACGGCCATTTTGAACCAAGCCACGATCTTCGCCAAGGTGATCCGTTGTCGCCTTACTTATTCATACTTCGCGCTGATGTCTTAGGCCTTCTACTCCGTCAAGCTCAACAAAATCGTGATTTAGATGGGATACGGATTAGTCGGCGAGGCCCAACAATATCGCACTTATTTTTTGCGGATGACTCGCTATTTTTTATCAAACCAAACCGTGTGAATTGCCAGACAGTACAAAATATTTTCACTACATATGAATCTTGGTCGGGGCAGCTTATAAACAATGCCAAGTCATCCATCACTTTTGGTGCAAAGGTATTCTCCCACACTCGAGATCACATTATACACTACTTAGGAATTCATAATATTGGGGGTGAAGGGAAATATTTGGGTTTGCTAGAACAGTTTGGTCATCAAAAAAGGGATATGTTTGCATATATTGAGCAGAATGTTAGGCGCAACATTAATAGTTGGCAGAACCGATTTCTATCTCCCGCTGGAAAAGAAACTCTTATTAAATATGTGGCTTATACTATGCCGGTTTATTACATGAATTGCTTTATGATGCCAAAAACACTATATCGAGACTTGGATCGTATGATTGCACGGTATTGGTGGGGGTCTGCGGAGCGTACAAAAAAAGATCTCGTGAGAAGCTTGGAAGAAGTTGTGACGCTCAAAACGCGAAGATGGATTGGGTTTCAAATTTTTTTATGCTTTTAACCAAGCACTATTGGCAAACCAGTGCTGGAAAATTTTACAACGACCAAATTGTCTACTTAGCCATTTACTCAAGGCAAAGTATCATCCTCGTACGAGCTTCTTTGATGCTAAGACAAGAACCGGATTGTCTTATGGATGGCAATCACTTAAATTTGGATCCCAGCTATTACAAGAAGGCATACGTTGGAGTATAGGTTTTGGTAATGATGTCCGCTTAGGGGTTGACAATTGGATACCGGATGCGAATCCGCGACCACCATTACTATTCCCAGTGTGTAATCTATTGCAGCATGTCTCCAATCTATTGGATCCTATGACAAAACAGTGGGATGAGACCCGAATCCACAACATGGTAACTCCTTCTGACCGCACTTTTATTTTTAAAATATATGTGTCAAATATAATGATTCTGGACCGTTCAATATGGCACTACACAAATCATGGTAATTATACTGTTCGCTCGGGTTATTGGTTGGCTACTTCCTTAATGCGTACGGGAGATGACATGAATCCTCCATTCAGTAATGATGTTGATATTGCACAAAATATATGGAAACTACCCGATGTTCCGAAGGTTCGTCACTTCTTGTGGAGGCAATCACTACAAGAAAAAAGGATTATTTCCGACGGCCAATACCGTCGGTATGCCGTCGGAAAAAGCCTTTACCGACGGCTTAGTAACGGGAAACAAGCCGTCGGTTCAGCGTGGTCGGAAAAACAAATTCCGTCGAAATCCGTCGGAAATTTTCTTCCGTCGGTATTCCGTCGGAAATTTTCTTCCGTCGGTATTCCGTCGGAAATTTCTGACGGATTAACCGTCACTTTTCGTCGGAAATTGTCAGAAATTAACCGACGAATTAACTGACGCATCGTTGTTGTCGGAAAACATCCGTCGCAAACAACCGTCGTTTTCTGACGGTAATATTACCGACGGAATATAAATTTTAATTTTTTTAATAAATAAAATAAAATTTATTTTCGAATAAAAAATTATGAAATATTAAATTGATTAAGAAAAGAAATTGATAAAAATATTTATTAATTGTTTTGATTCGAGAAAACAAAATATTATAAATAATGTCATCCTCTAATTCCCGGGACCCGGTGGAGTGTCTGAAAACATATGGGCATATGCCGAGAACATTTCTCGGTATTTAGCCATTTCCTCAGCTTGTTCCCTTTGNTATGCCGAGAACATTTCTCGGTATTTAGCCATTTCCTCAGCTTGTTCCCTTTGGTGTGTCTCGAGCTCTCTTTGTTGTGTCTCGAGCTCTCTTTGTTGTGTCTCGAGCTGTTTCTGCTTACGCTCCATCTCCTCTGATTTCGATCGGAGCATTAAGAGCTCTTCCCGTTATGTTGCCGATAAGTTTCTCGGTCCTAACTGAGATAGCCTGCCTGCCGAACTGGCTAGATTGCCAAGCCCAAAAACTCGCCCTCTAGTAGACGGTGTTGTC
>OVAX01000135.1:0-123636 GCA_900406405.1 Lepidium africanum
TAGCAAAAAGTAATTTTCAACTCTAATCTTATTAGATAAAGAAAACATTATATTAAAAATTTATTTATAAGAAAACGAAAAATAGATATATATATATATACACGATATTTTGAATAATATTTATCTATTTCATAATCTAATAAGATATATATTTGATCATAATCCTAATAGAAGATAATTATTTAAATATCTCTTAAATATTTATTTATATACATAATCCTAATCTAAAAGGGATTTTGTATACATAATCCTAATGTAAAAGAGAATTGTTAACATCAGTTGCTATATATACATAAACACATAGGCGATTTTTTCAATATTCTCCAACTTTTCAAACTTTCTCCAATTTAATTTTTTCTCTTTCGTTTACGTCCAACACGATCAAGGAAAACAAACAATAAAAGTAAATAATTTAAATTTAATGTAATGTAATTTTATTTTACTATTAAAAGCATGAGATCTCATCATTATGTTATACAAAGTTGTGTTTCAAAAGTTATTAATCAACAGGATTGTTCTACATGTCCAATCAAAAGATAAAAAGTTATTTCGTATTAAGATTTTATTTTTAAAAGATTAAATCTAATTCTAATCCTATTATATAGTATTGAGTTTCAAAAATTACTAATCTTATTATATAAAATTGAGTTTCAAAAGTTACAAATCAACGAGATTGTTCCACGTAACAAATCCAATGATCAAAAATTACTCCATATTTCTATTTTATTAAAATTGGCTTTCAAAAATTACAAATCAACGAGATTATTCCACATCTCAAATCTAACGATGAAAAACTATTCTGAATTTCTATTTTCTTAAAAATAGAAAATCAAATCCTATTATATAAAGTAAGGTTTCAAAGTTACTCATTAACTGGATGATTCCACGTGTCAAAATCCAACGATTAGAAATTTTCCTAAATTTATTTATTTTTTAAAAAATAGATAAAATAGATCTTTAAATAGATTTTTTCAATATTTAACTTATCCTAATCTAAAAATATTTTCAACCGGTTAAGTACCTAAAACTAAATCTTAATCTAAAAGGAAATCGGAAATATTAATTGTTAGAAAATTAATTCTAACAAAAAATAATTTTCATTACAAATCTTATTATATAAAGACAAAACTATATTAAAAATTTATTTTTAAAAAACAAAAAATTAAATATATATATATATATATATGTATATATATGATATTTTGAATAATATCTATCTATAAAAAAATCATAATCTAATAATTGTTTACAAAATTAAGGAAAATTATTAAAAATGAATCAATGAATCATTTTGAATACAAAAATAGACCTCATTTGATTTTATCTCCAAAAGTAACCTACAAGTGTAGTGAAATTATAGTTTTACCCTTAATGACCAAACAAAAAACTTGAACACAAAATTACTTTTATACTTATCGCAGAGTTTGGAGACTTCACCCGAAGTCTCCTCCTTAATTATATATATATATATAATTAAAATTAAAATAGTAATCATTGTTATATATTATAATTTTTACAAAATATAATAATAAACATATATCAAGTATTAAAAATAAAAAATCGATAAAACATGGTCAAATAACAAACTATATCATGGTTTAGGATGTAAGATTTAGGATTTAGGGTTTGATAAACAAGTGGTATGTTGTAGATCTTTCATTTGGAATGTAGGAATAGAATAAAAGAGTTAAATTATGCATATAATAAGAAATTATAAATAGTGTATTTATGATCAAACTACAAACCTTATAAACAAACTATGTATTCAAGAGTGAAATAATTTTGGATTTTATGGTAATAGTATATGGTAATCATGTGAGATTTGCAAAGTTGATTAGATTGTGCATATATTCAAGAGTGTAAGATTGTGCATACATTCAAAAGATTAAAATTAAAATTGTATAATAAATGGAGTTAAAATTTAGGGTTTAGGGTTTAGGGTTTAAAGTTTCGTGGAGATTTACGGTTTAGGGTTGTGTTAAACCAAAATTAACCAACAATTGAACCAGAAAGTTAACCTACATTTAAATACAAATTTTAGAAGAATCACAAAAACCCTAGCCACTTATTATTTCTTTTTCTCTCTCATCTTCTTCTTCTTACGTGTATGTTTTTCCAGCCAACGTATAAGTCTACTCTTCTCTCCTCCTTCAAGATCTAAGATTTTTTCATTATTTTCTCATAATCTTTGTTTTTTTTTTTACATGATCCATGGGAAGCTTCTTGCCATCTAAGCCTCTTGTCTATGGCCAACATCCATCATATCTCTCAAAAAGATAGATTTTTTTGGAAGTTGAGTATTTTTTAATTTTTTAGTTAAAGATCCAATTTTTAAAGGAGATCTTGTGAAAATTTTGATTTTTTGTATATTTTATAGTTAGAAATTGTATTTTTAATGAATCTAATGTGAAAGATCTAATTTTCTTGAACTTTCTTGTGAAAGATTTTATTTTTAAAGAAAGTTATGTGAAAGTTTAATTTTTTTTTGTGCTTTCTAGTTCATGATTTATTTTAGAAATGAGATCTTGTGAA
Source organism: Lepidium africanum (assembly GCA_900406405.1). Taxonomy (NCBI): domain Eukaryota; kingdom Viridiplantae; phylum Streptophyta; class Magnoliopsida; order Brassicales; family Brassicaceae; genus Lepidium; species Lepidium africanum. The sequence continues at coordinate 2,533 of OVAX01000135.1, forward strand.
AAATTTGATTTTTTATTATATATAGTTAAAGATTACATTTTGAATGAATCTGATGTAAAATATAAGATTTTTTTGAATTTTTCTTGTGAAAGATAAATTTTTTGTGAAACTTTTTTTTTTTTGAACTTTCCTTGTGAATGATTTTTTATATAAATTTTCTTGTGAAAGATCTATTTTTTTTTTTAGTTTTTCTTGTGAAAGATCTTTCTTTTAAAATTTTCTTGTGAAAGATTTCATTTGAAATGATAATTGTTGTTGAAGGTGGGTTTCACCCCCAGACATAAATCCAACTCGGCTACTCCCATGACTCAACCAAGAATGGAGCTCTTCAACATGCCTTCAATGAAGTACTCAAGAAGACTAGCATATGAGCGTGTAGTCTGAATGCACTCTTTTTCCCTTAGTGGATTTGTCCCAAATGGGTTTTTCCACTAAGGTTTTTAATGAGACATTCGGGCTGCACCAACAAGAGGCCTATTTGTTAGTATATATTTTTAGGCCCAAAACTCATCTCGGTCCTAGGCCCAAAGCTCATCTCGGACCGCGGCTCAAAGTCTACTTGTCAAGGCAAATCAAGAAGATAAGAAATTTTCCATATTCTTAAATATGAAATATTTCCAAGAATCTAGGAATATTTTTTAGAGATAATGTTAATCAACCTATTAGGAAAAGGAAATATTACATTGTAATCTAGGTCTAAACCTCCTCTATTCATCTATAAATAGAGGAGACTACCTCCTAAAAGGGACAAGGGGGAATTCAATACAAAACTCATATACAATCAATAAACACAACTCTTTGCCCTATTCTTTTCGTCTCTTTAATAATAAAGATTCTTATTTGTTTCCCTTTACAAGAGATTCGATTAGGATTTAGAACCCTTGTGCTAAATCCTACTCGAACAGTTGGCGCTAGAAGAAGGGGCAATGAAAAGAATTTCTTTACAGAAGAAGGACGACGAAAAGAATTCTTTACAAGGAGGATGTCTTCAATCCATTTGACATCTCTCTAAGCTAAGTATCTCTAATTTTGATCAATTTAATAAAATCTTGATGTTGCATATCGGCTAGCATATTGATCCATGTCATTCCATTACTAATCTCATATTTCATTGCTTTGATCAAACAAAACATATCTTCATCGTTATACATGGCATAGTTGCATAAGATTTTTAGTTTTCAAATCATGTTTTCTTTTTGTTTTCTTAAAGTTAAATATTTTGGCATATTACCAAAGTTATGTTGGAGAATCTTTTAAATCATTATTGCATATTTGGATTAATTCCTTCCCATTGATTCATGTTTATTATATCTATATACTTTATTGCCCTATACATCTAAAACCGAGATCTCTTCTTGTTCTACAAAAAAAAAGGCCGAGTCTTAAACTCTCGCTGAGTTTGAAACCTCGCAAAACCTCCACCGAGTCTTAAAATCTCACACAAAGGCCGAGACTCTACTCTCAAAAAGCAGAGTCTTAAAATCTCGCCGAGTTTTAAACCTCGCAAAACTTTCATCGAGTCTTAAATCTCACACAATGGCCGAGAGTGTACTGTCTAAAGAAGTCGAGTTTGCAGGGTTGATCTAATTCTTACAATTAAACCGAGACCAAGTTCTCACAAATACGAGATCTAATTCTCACAATTAAGCCGAGACCAAGTTCTCGCAAATAAGAAATCTAATTCTTATCCTTAAGCTGAGTCTTAAAATCTCGCCGAGACGAAATTCTCGAAAATAATAGGGTTAAGTCGATAAACCCCACCTAAACCAAGATTATGTTCTCATAATAAATTCCTTATAAAAAAAAGTGGAATTACCAAACATATAAAGTCGGGTCTTAACTCCCATTCAAAATAGCTGATTCTTAAAATCTCGCCGAGACGAAACTCTCTAAAATAATAGAGTTGAAAACAAAAAACTCTACTAAACCGAGATTAAGTTCTCGTAACAAAGCATCTGGCAAAAATAGAATCACTAGCACTTAAAAACGAATCTAAAAATCTCGTTGGATCTTAAAATTCCACTTATAATTACCGAGTCTTAAAACCTCGTCGAGACAAAATTCTCAAAAATAATAAAATCAGGTCGAGAACCTCACTTAAAAGCCAAGATCTAATTCTCACACTTGACCGAGATCGCGTTCTTGTCAAAATGTTTCAAGCAAAAATCCAGAAACATAACTCTCAAAAGGGAAGAACACAATTTTCTTTTCTAATTTTTCGAAATTTCTTTCAACTAAAAAGAGGGTAGTATTATGAAGATTATTTCCGAGATCAAACTTCTTAAAACACTTAATCTGAGTCTTAAAATCTCAGCTTTAAGCGCCAAACAGTGAAACTCCCTCTTTCCTGATAAACGAGATCAAACTCTCAAACTTAGGGAGGGAACTTAGCTAAACGCACAAACAAGAAAAGATCTCGGGAATTAAACTTCATAATTCATCCATTCGTTTCATTTTTACAAGTCAATCTTTGGCAAAATTCACAATTCAAAGTATGAGAACAAATTCTCATTAATAATGAAGTTCATTACACAGGAAAACAAAATTAATTACAAGGCCAAATGCTGATAACAAGGAGTAAAGAAACAACTCGAAAGAACCAAGACCAATTTCTCGCAATCATACCGAGACTGATTTCTTGAAGCTATGCCGAGACCAAGTTCTCACAATTATACCGAGACCAAGTTCTCGCAATTATGCCGAGACCAAGTTCTCGCAATTATGCCGAGACCAAGTTCTTGTAATTATGCCGAGACCAAGTTCTCGCAAATATGTTGAGACCAAGTTCTCACAATTAAGCCGATATCTAATTCTCGCAAAAGATGAAACATAGTTTCGTACAGAAAGTCGGGAATATTTCTCGCAAAAACGAAACATAGTTTTCGTGCAGAAAACCGAGATCTAATTCTCGCAAATTATTCTGAGACTTAATTCTCAACTAATCTTAAGTCGAGTCTTAAATTCTCGGCTTAAGATATAAAAGAGCCTACAAGATTAATTCTCACTAAGGGCCAACACAACGGGGTCTATCCCTAAAATCCTAATTGAAACCTTGTTTTTGCAGTTAAAGCCAAGACCTAGTTCTTGCATCTTATAAGCCGAGATCTAACTCTCGCAGTGAAGCCGCGACCCAGTTCTTGCATTTTGCAAAATCGATCTCCACCACAGACATGTCCATACACCTTGCACCTCTTTGGATTTATGTTGGACCAGACTGTTTACTCGAAATTCGCCAAACTCAAATGCACCTTCCTTCGCTGAATTGGGGGGACAGTTGTTGGAGGTAGGTTTCACCCCCTCGACATAAATCCAACTCGGCTGCTCCCATGACTCAACTAAGAATGAAACTCTTCAACATGCCTTCAATGAAGTACTCAAGAAGACTAGCATATGGGCGTGTAGTCTGAATGCACTCTTTTTCCCTTAGTGGGTTTTGTCCCAAATGGATTTTCCCACTAAGGTTTTTAATGAGACATTCGGGCTGCACCAACAAGAGGCCTATTTGTTAGTATATATTTTTAGGCCCAAAACTCATCTCGGTCCTTGGCCTAAAGCTCATCTCGGACCGCGGCTCAAAGTCTACTTGTCAAGGCAAATCAAGAAGATAAGAAATTTTCTATATTCTCAAATATGGAATATTTCCAAGAATCTAAGAATATCTTTTAGAGATAATGTAATCTTCATATTAGGAAAAGGAAATATTACATTGTAATCTAGGTCTAAACCTCCTCTATTCATCTATAAATAGAGGAGACTACCTCCACAAAGGGACAAGGTGGAATTCGATACACAACTCATATACAATCAATAAACACAACTCTTTGCCCTATTCTTTTCGTCTCCTTAATAGTAAGAATTCTTATTTGTTTCCCTTTACAAGAGATTCAATTAGGATTAAGAACCTTTGTGCTAAATCCTGCTCAAACAGTTGTGAGCAAATTTTTTTTTTTTTTTGTGTTTTCTAGTTAAAGATTTATTTTTGGTTCAATCCTTAAATTCATACACTTATTGTCTTTTGATGTTTGGTGGAGACTTTTGGTGGAGACTTCTGGAGGAGTCTTATGGTGGAGATCTGAAGGAGACTTTTCAAAGGAGACTTCTGAAGGAGACTTATGAAGGAGGCTTTTGAAGGAGACTTCCGAAGGAGGCTTCTGAAGGAGACTTCCGAAGGAGGCTTCTGAAGGAGACTTCTAAGGAGACTTCGCGTGAAATCTTCTGTTTTGATTTTACAAATAGTCAATTGCAAAACTAACCTCTCTGTTGACTTGGAGACTTCACTAGATTTCAGTTAGAGATTATATATACCTTATTTAGATGCCCACAATGTCGAAATGTAGCTTTAAATCGTTACTTTATGTTGTTAAATGCAACGAAAATAAAAGTTTCAAGATTTTTGAAATGTTAAAATGAAAATTTGAGAGATTTATGGATAGAAATAAAGAGAGGATGAGAGATAATGTGGTTGAAGATTGTTTACAAGTCATTAAAGCTCGAAATAGGTAGATCCTTAAGCATTTAGAGGTTTGATTTTGATTGGTAATGGTTGTTGGTAGAATTGAAGAAGATGGCATTTTAGTAAATATTTGAGGTTAGATATGTATTTTTGTAATTTTAGGTTGGGATGAAAGTTAAAAAAAAAACAAAAAGTAATGGCATTTCCGAAAATATATAAAGAAGTAGGGGTATTTTTGAGGTATGCGAGGAGAGAGAAAATTATAGGTTAATTTTGCCATTGACTTAAGTCAGTGGGTTAGTTTTGAAAGTAACCCAAAAATTAATTCTAGAGAAAGTAATTTTCAACTCTAATCTTATTAGATAAAGAAAAATAGTATATTAAAAAGTTTTTTATAAGAAAACGAAAAATAGATATATATATATATATATGATATTTTGAATAATATCTATCTATAAGAAATCATATATATATATATATATCCGATCGTAATCCTAATAGAAGATAATTATCTAAATATCTCCTAAATATTTATTTATATACATAATCTTAATTTAAAAGGGATTTTGTATACGTAATCATAATCTAGAAGGAAATTGTTAATATCAGTTGCTATCTTTATATATAATAAAAGCGTAGCGTTAACTTAAACACTGTGTTATATTAGTCTGTTTTAGATTAGGTCATACTGTTACTAGAAAATAATAGTCACATAATATTTGTATATATTATTATCTCTTATAATAACAAAAAAAATTATCTCTTGATAAGCTTCAATAACTAATTTTTATTATTATTCAGATAATATTATTAGTTTGTTTTAATTTTAAATATAATAAAAACGGAAGGTTTAAGTTATATATAACACATGATATATTTTGGGCTAGAACGATAATATAAAAAAGAACATATTATACTTAATATAGGTATTTGTATAGTAGTTGCTAATACAAATTGATTAAATTAAGTATAGTCCGTTTATACTTTCTATTTTTATATTTTTATATTACAAACTGTTCTTGTATAGAACAAGCATTTGATTTGTTTGATATAAAAATATAAAATTATTTACAGACTATATATACTTAATTGAATTAATTTGTATTAGCAAGATATATACGAAATTTGAATATATATTAAGCATAGTAGCTAATATAAGTATATATATATATATATATATATAAGTATCTAGAATATACTTAATCTAATAATTTTTATTTCATATAGTGAATTAACATTTGTTATATTACCAACTATACTTATATAGAACAAACGCTATCAATAAAATTAAGGACTATATCAAAATAACAAATTACCCTTAACATTATAATTTTCCGCTTATAAATAATTCATTTATAGAATCTTTTTTATCACAACAAATAACATGGGTCGAATTACCAAACTAATATACTTAAAATAGGCGGAAAATTAAATTCCTATACCTAATCATGTTTTAGACTTGATGTGGAGTTATTTTATTCATAAGTTTATACAGGGGACGTCAATGTTATTCATAGGTTATATAGTGTATAATAATCATAGGTATTATAATTATAGGTTATTTTATTGAAGTCTGGAACATGGAGGTCAAGTTATAATTAGACGTTTGGAGGATTTACATGGTATAATCGTTATGTAAAATTCTTATAATTGATAACATTCGAACTAGATTAATAAGTTATAAAATAATTTTTACACAGAAATTTTATAATATCATTAGTATTAACAATTTTTACAATATGTAAAACAAAGATATGAGAAAAAAATTATGAGAAAAAAAAAATCTCTCTCATAGAATATAATTCTTTCGTCCCATGAGAGTTTAAATTTCAAATCGCTAATCACGACTCTGAATTTTGTTGGTGTCATCTTTGATCCTTCAATTTTTGTTGTGATCTTGTATGTCTCTCTTACTTTAATCCTCTTCTTGCTTCATCTTCTCCTTAGACAACTTCTCTTGATTTGCATGTAAACGATCGTGAGTTGATATTCAATTAAGAGAGTTGAAATAAATATAACAGCTTATCTTAACTAACTCCTAATATTTAGGATATATCATACAAAAATATTACTAATTGATATCTATTTTAAAATTTAGTCCTAATCTCTATTCTAATAAAATTGTAGCAATAATATTTTCCGTATGTTTGTAATAATATAATAGAGATTTTAAATCTCTTGATTTGTTTTGATTGGTCAATTTTTTAACTGATTAATTTGTCTTTTGTTTAGATAAGATTATTTTTAAAAACTAATTATTTATTTTAATTCGATTTCAATAAAAACATACAATTATAAAAGAAACTTTAACCAATCAAGATTTGATTTTTCGTTGGTTTAAAAAGGAATCTCTAACTGATTAAGATTTGAATTTCATTTGTTAAAAATGAAACTTTAACCAATTATGATTTGATTTTTGTTAGTTTGAAAAAGAATCTCTAACTAATTAAGATTTGATTGTCGTTGGTTTAAAAAAAAAAATCTTTAACCAATTAAGATTTAATTTTCATTGGTTTAAAAAAGAAATCTTTTGTCTGGATTTTGATAAGAACTCTAATATGATTTCGTTTGTTTTAACAAATAAGTTTTTTTGGATTTTGATACAAACCTTAATTTAAATATTATTAGTGAACACAATAGAAAAAAAAATTGTATTGGGATATTCCTAATCTAAATCCAAATACCTTATATTTAGGAAAAATCAAACAAAAGATATTCCTAATCCTAATAGAACAAAAAAAATTTAATCGAAGTCTATATATGAAACATCCCGGGACAAATTTAAAAACACTAACGATTTTAACACTCTTTTTTTCTCTCGATTTTTGTTTTTCTTCATCATGTATTTCTCTAAAATTTCTACGTTGAAACCCAGCAAAGAAACCTGAAAGTTTAAATTTAAAATTCTGAAACTCTAGAAAATATACACTAAAGAATATGGTCAAACGATTGATATGGTTCTTCATGATTTTAAGGTATGTTATTAATAATTTATATATATAAATACCTTTATAATTATTGGCAAAAAAAGAATACATTTATAATAATTTAAATATTTTCTAATTAGTTGATATATATATATATATATATATATATTAGGATGATAAAATTCATTGTAATGTGAAGAAATAACTGATATCTAAATTCAAAAAACTTATTGAACAAGGAAGTACTAAAATCATTACAAAATTACAAGTTTCTCCTGCAATTGGAGTTTACCGTACTTCTACTCATAACTTCAAGGTCTCTTTCATGTACACAACCACAATTAAGCAAAAAGATATTCTATCAGATTCTGTTTTTAGATTAAAACTGGTTGATTACCCTAAATTATTTGAAGGCCGACTTAAAACTATCTATCTTATATGTAAGTAAATAATTTTTTCAAAAAAATATTATTTTCTATTGTAAGTATGAATTATTAGAAAATAATTATATTTGTTATATATATAAGACATTATATATCTTATAAACTTTATATACAATCGAAATTTTAGTAAATATATTTATTATAATATCTATATATATACCTATAAATTTTTATCGGTAAGTAAATATATTTTAAATATTATTTTCGATTGTAAGTATTAATTATTAAAATTAAGTATATTTGTTATATATATAAGATATTAAAATAGAAGAAATCTAAAATCGCAATATAAATAGGAAAGAAATCAATTTTACACAAAAAAACATTACTTATATATAGAAGATATATATAAATAATATTTTTTTAATATAAGATAATAAAACGAAATAAACTAATGTTATCAACATTAAAAAAACTAAATAACTAATGATATCAACTTTCAAGTTTTCACAAACTAAAAATTATATTGGTTATAATAAATCTCGGTTTTGTTTATTTACAAATACATATTAATTAGATATTTATGCATACATTTATATTAGTATATACTTGATGAATTGATTAAAATATTAATAAATAAAAATATGTGTCAAATTGATACTAAAACAAAAATATACATGGATCTAACAACTTAGATGAATACGAGTTTAAAACCCTATATATATATATATATATTTATATTACATATACTTGATGAAATATTTAACATATTAATAAATAAAAATATGTGTTCAATCGATAATGTAAAACACAACAAAATCAAATATAGATCTTAAAACCTAATTAAATACAGGTTTAAAAACTTAAATAAATATGTCTAAAAATTAAATTTAAAAAATGTCTAAAAACATAAATGAATATGAGTTAAAATGTATATGACACGAGTCAAAAAAGTTTATATACAAAAATTGTAATGCATCAAAACTTAAATAAACAAATTTAAAAAATATATTTCGTGTAAAACACTGGTGATCATTATAAAATTATTTTAATATATTGAATATATATTTAATCAATTAATAATTTTTTTTGTCAACCTTACTCTTATAATTGGATCGACAAGGTCTGATTCATAGCCAAAGCCTATATTCTAAAATCTCTTTTCTTCATTTCCTTTTTATCGGAGAGGAAGCAAATTCTAGTGCCTGAGAAAATCTAAAGTGGCCACTACCACTGGACCACATGTCCTTGACATCAATTAATAAATTTATACATATAAATTAAACTATAAAATAAACAAATAAATAAACAAATGTTACATAACCCGTGCATATCACGGGACATCATCTAGTATATACATAAACACATAGACAATTTTTTCAATACTCTTTCGTTTACATCCAACACGATCAAGACAAATAAACAACAAAGATAAACATTTTAAATTTAATGTATTAGAATTTTATTTCACTATTATTAGCATGAGATCTCATCATTATGTTATACAAAGTTGTGTTTCAAAAGTTATTAATTAATGAGATTGTTCAACACGTCAAATCAAATGATAAAAAAGTATTCCATATTTATATTTTATTTTTAAAAGATAAAATCTAATTCTTATTCTATTATATAAAATTGGGTTTCAAAAGTTACTAATCTTATTATATAAAATTGGGTTTCAAAAGTTACAAATCAACAGAATTGTTCCACGTAATAAATCCAACGATCAAAACTTACTCTGTATTTCTATTTTATTAACGTTACGTTTCAAAAGTTACAAAATCAACGATATTTTTTCACATATCAAATCTAACAATAATAAACTATTCTGAATTTATATTTTATTAAAAATATAAAATCAAATCATATTATATGAAGCTAGATCTCAAAGTTATTCACTAACACGATTCTTCCATGTGTTAAATCTAACAATCTTAAACTTTGCCGTAGTTTTTTAATATTGTTTCCCTTAAATATTTATATTTATCGCAAATTTTTTATCTATTTATGTAATTCTAAAATGAAAAAGATTGTAACTTAATATTTTATTTATCATATTTATAAAGTTGGGTTTCAAAAGTTACTAATCCTATTATGTAAAATTGGGTTTCATAAATTACAAATCAACGGGATCGTTCTATGTATCAAATCCAACGATAAAAAATTACTCCGTTTTTCTATTTTATTAAAGTTGGGTTTCAAAAGTTACAAACCAACGAGATTGTTCCACATGTCATATCCAACAATCAAAAACTTATTCTGTATTTATTATTTATTAAAAATATCAAATCAAATTTTATTATATGAAGTTGGATCTCAAAGTTACTCACTAATACGATTCTTCCACGTGTTAAATCTAACAACCCTAAATTTTGTAGTAGTTTTTTTTTAACTTAAAATATTTTTTCTTAAATATTTATATTTATCGCAAAATCTTTATCTCTTTATGTAATCCTAAAATAAATTTTTTTATAAATTATGATCTTTATTTATTATTATAAAATACAAAATAATCACAAATAATTATCTCATATCTTATTGTATAAAGTTGGATCTCAAAGTTATGTATTAACATAACTCTTCCACGGGTTAATATAACAATCCTAAATTTTTTAGTATCTTATATATTATTTGCTAAGTGTTTTTTAGCAAAAAGCTTAGTGTCAACATCACGTTTAATTTTGACAAGATTGATTACAAAGTTACCTTAACATTAAATTACTAAATTACTCTCATATTAATTTTTTTTGCTTTTAAAATTTAAATAATAACTTAATTTTTTTGTTATATAGATAATTATATTTAAAATTCATAATTAATATTGAAATTTATATTAAAAAAATTAAATTCTGTAATATTGAATAAATTATAATATATAAGATTTATAGATAAAAATTATAAGATTTATATATATAAAATTAAATTATAGAAGATTTACGAAATTAAATTAAATTACGAAATCCTAATTCTATTTATTAAATATATGATAATATTCGTAATTAAATCTAAATTATAATAAGTAAGTTTCATAGAAAAAAATTAAATTTCATAAATACATATAATTATTCTTTTTATTTAATTTTCTAATTTTATCTTTGATAAATCCTATTCCCATTTGAATATTATCATAATCTTTTGATAAATCCTAATCCTATTTAATTATTATTTTTTCAATAACTTATTGTTTTTGGTGATATAGATAAAAACACTTAAAATTCGTAATAACATATAAGTTTTATATATAGCAAAATTAAATTTTGTAACTCCATATAATTATTTTTTTATTAAATATTTTTTATTTTATCCTTCATAAATCCTATTCCTATTTAAATATTATCATAATCTAAAATCCTATACCTATTTGAATATTAATTTTTTCAATAACTTAATTTTTTGGTAATATAGATAATTAAACTTATAATTTGTAATTAATATTAAAATTTATATATAAAAAATAAAATTTCGTAAATCTATATAAGATTGTGTTTACTTAAATTTTTTTAAATTAAACTTTGATAAATCCTATTCCTATTTGAATATTATCATAATCTTTGATAAATCTTATTCTTCTTTGATTATTATTTTTTTCTTCTATATAAAGCATACATTATCAATTTTCAATCCATCATAAACTCTTATTCACCATAAACATTCATTAAATTTGCACTTTTTTGTTCACAAAACTTTGTTTATTTTTTTCTCTTTTACCATGTCGATCACGAAAAACTTAACTACTCCATTTGTTTTCATCAGATAAATCAATCCAATATTAGGTAGATATAAAATTAGGGTGAAAATTATAAGAATATGGAGAGCATTCAAATCAATTGAGATGTTTTTGGTTGACGAAAAGTTTAGTAAAAAAATTTATTATTAAATGTATTTACACCTTAGTTATTATCAATATAAACTTTAGAGTTGATTAATGTACGTGGTGGAAATTTATATACTTTCCAAACATAAAAATAACTAAAAAATAAAAATAAGTCCGAAAAAAAGAAAAGTAAAACAATCTTATCTATTATTAGAGAAGTGATTTTTACCCAAAGGCTTGCGTGTCAACACCACGTTTAATTTTAACGTGGTTGATTACAAAGTAATCTTAACTTTAAATTACAAAGTTACCCTTAATATTAAAATAAAATTTGTTTTAATATTAGTTAATTTATTTTATTTTGATATGAAAATAATAACATAGATTTTCTAAAATATATAAAACATAAAATTATTTTGTGTTTGTTTTGATTTAATCTTATTTTTTATAATATAGATAATTACATAAATTACTTACAGATCTTTTTTTTACATATTAAAATTATTTCGTTTTAATTAAAAATTTTAATTCAAAGTTAATATGTTTATTTTTAAAATAATATAATTTTCTCTTAAGTTTTTAAATTATCCAAAAATCAGATAAGAATTTTTATTTATTTAATATTTTAACAATTATTTAAATTTTAATACGATAAAGATAAAAACATATATTTTTCATAGTTATCATAGTCATTAATAATTCATATTTTAATTAGAATATTATATCATTTTTTATGTAGAGCAAAAATAACTAATTTCAATCCATCATGAATTTTTCATTCACTACAAACATTCATGTTGGAGGTGGATCCGAGATCTTACTTCGGTCCACGAAAAAAAATAGGTCCAACACGCTAAGTGTTCAACTCGGCAGTATTATCGAAGTCTCAACTCGGATTTCCTAATCAATTCGGAGGGATTCCTTCTCAAAAGAGCACTAAAGCTTGAAGGAAGTCGGACGACATGTCATTAAACGAAAAAATGGAAATTTTCCTATTCGGACATGGAAAATTTCCGAAAATCTAGCTAGAATCTTCTAGATAAGACCAAATCTTAGAAATTGTATACTTTCCTTTATCAAATATACTTTGTAACCGCCTCTATGTTCTATAAGTAGAAGGGCAGATCCTCCCAAAAGGATCATGATGAGCTTTTTGGCACACATTGAGCAATTAGAGCAACCGTCCAAACCATTACTTGCGTGATACTCTTTCTCTCTAAATCTCTAAAGAATCCTTGCCCAGTCTTCCTCATCTTTAATCAGAATTGCGGTTCAATCCCTTGTGCTAGACCGGTTCGAACAGTTGGCGCCGTCTGTGGGGAAGACATTGAAGGAATTCTTAACCTAGGAGTAAGGAGAATACGCAAGGAGAATGGTAGAAGACGAAATCGCCATCAACTCTCCGGAACGAAGGGATACGAACCTCCACGAACACAACGACGATCCACCAGTTAGGTTATCTTTGAACTCAGTCCAAACTCAGGGAGAAATTCGAGATAACTCCTGAGAGCAAACTGAGCTCCCTTGTCTGCCTCAGAGACCATTTTCAATCGAAAACTTGGTGCACAATATGATAGCAGAATATGAAGCCCGCAACAAGAGAACTTGGAGAGACTCGATCGTATAAAGTCTCGTTTAAATGGAGAAAACTTTCCAGCTACGCAAAATAACAGAGTGGACGAAGGAGTAATTGCTAGTGTCCAAAGGAACTTGTTCGAAGAAGTCCCAAGTCCAAATATGACCAATATAGTCGAACATGAGCAACTCAAAACTCAACAAACGCTAAGGCAGCAAGCATCAACAATGATGGATGCAGCAGTGGTGTACAGAATGATGGAAGACATGAGGTCACAATTCCATCAAGCTACTAGTTCGGCGCTAGAGATTGGAAGAATCCTAGCCCAGGCTCGGAATTCGCCTTTCGCGGTAAAGCTAAAAAAAGTCTCGGTTAACAAAGCATCAAAAGTAAGATGTCATTTGTACGATGGGACAACTGACCCAATTCAATTCATGAGTGCCTTCAACGTCATGATGAATGGAGTAACCTACAACCCCGATCAAGAAGATGCAGCATACTGCCAACTCTTTGCCGAGAATCTAAACAGCGATGCTCTCACTTGGTTTACCAAGTTATCGGTAGGATCAATTGATAATTTCGGTAAACTCACCGAACTCTTCATGAAGTAGTACGCCTTGTTCATCAATCAAGACACCTCAACTCTCGAATTGAGGTCATTAAAGCAAGGATTTGACGAATCTCTTAAATCGTACCTAGGACGGTTTAAGAAACTACTCACTAAAGCAAATGTTAGTGACGACATGGTAATCGAAGCCCTAAGAACCAGAATGGTCACGGATGAAGCCCTACGACAAGATCTCTTCGTCAATAGACCCAGTACCATCTCGGACGCTCTATGCAGGGCATTGAGACACGTGGAGTATGTGGAAGAGAAGCAAATTCTCTCCACAAAGAACTCACAGGGACACTGGATCCAGAAAGACGAAAGGTGAGCCGAGACAGCATAACTACAAGGGGAAGTACAACTCGGCTAACGCTTTCCAAGTCAGCGAAAGTGAGAACCCAACAAGAAGAAAACCATTCAACAACACGTACAACCGAAACGAATATTGTGCTTTTCATAATAGAACATACCATTTTACCTCGAGATGCAAAAAATTGCAAGAACTACTTGCTCAGAAGTATAGTAAAGGAGAGGTCAAACTCTCGGAAGAAGAAGCCGAGAAGTTTAAGGCACAGAAAAGAAAGAAGCAACAGGCCAAAGCGGTGAAAATAAAGGAAAACCAAAACGACAAAAACAAGACGATGAGGTCAAAGATGCCGATCCCACAAGAGTATATGTCAATGTAATCATGGGAAGATTACAATTCTGCAATGACACCATACGTTCAATCAAAATATATGAACGGAAAGTCGTAGCAGCAGTTAATCTTGAACCGGATGAAGAAAGGTTTGGGGCAATGAACTCGGAAGTAACTTTTATGGCAAATGATACAGAAGGAGTAATCTTCCCTCATAATGATCCATTAGTCATAAAATTACGAGTAGCTGATTGCAACGTATCTCAAATTCTCATTGACACGGGAAGTTCGGTAGATCTGATCTTCAAAGAAACACTAGACAAGATGGCACTCATAGATCTCAGACTTAAACCTTTGGAGAGAACATTGACAACATTCGATGGAAGCACAATTAATGCAATCAGAATTGTCAAGTTGGCAATCTGAGTTGCGGGAATAATAAGATGGGTCCAACTATTGGTAGTGGACAAACCGTCGATCTACAACATGATCTTCAACACACTGTGGATTCACTCGATGCAAGCAATCCCGTTGACTTATCACCAGTGTGTGACGATCCCGACGAGCATAAGTGACAAGGCCATCAGCCATAGCATCCTGATCGCTGAGGCTATCCAGCGCATTCTAGTCATCCGACCCAGACCAGACACTCGAAGCAGGACCAAAGCCGTCTGAGACAAGTTCATCGACTCCATTAGCATGCTGTTTAACCTGGTTAAGCCTATAGCCGAGATGGACTTATCCCAGCTCAAGACGCCACGACCGAACGAAGTTGAGGTTTTCGCCAGACAGACCGCGGGAAACTCTACCACGGCCGAGGCCTACACTGAAGAACGCACACCATCAACCGCAGGACAGGCCCAAGTACGTTTGTGCTTACCATTTCCGTGTTTGCAGGTACAGTCACGGCCGTCCCTCCTTATGTCTAGGTTCGTTCGGTCCAAAAGACATACATAATTGTCAACTCTTGTGTCAACATACTTGCCATTTTTGGACCCCTTTTTAGAGTCTTTATTACGATTTATTTGCTTTCCATTTTGTTAAGAGAGCTGCGTCACTTATTTCCTTTTCTGTTTGATGTCGACACTATGTTGTCATTATGTCGTCATTATGTTGTCATTTGCCCTAGAAGGCCCCTAGCCATCGAACCATTATATAAGGTTCCCTTGTGGCATTTGTATTTTTCACCTTTGATTAATAAAACGAACCTTTTTCTTAAACAGAAAAGCTTAAGCCACCTCTCTCTTCTTTGAGGATTAGAGACGAGAGACAAGTTCATCCTTGTGAGGATTCCAAGGTTGAACAGATTTTGAGATTATCAAGGGATTCATCACCATCCTTTGTGGTTCTCCTTCACCTTTCCGCCAACATCCTAGTTTCCGACGATTCAGATTCACCAAGGTCAGATGAACAGATTCATATCCAGAAGCCCTCTCCACCGAGGCACCGATCATCTGGTATCCGAGCTAAAAAGCTTTTGTTTCTCTTTTGTTTTTGTTTAAGCCTCGCTTGTCATTTGTAGTTCTAGGAGTCACCGAGCACTAATTCTATAAATTTCGAGCGTTGTTCGTTAATTTTGTTTTTGTAAAGAAAAACCTTTTACAAAAAAATTGCTTCGTGTTCTTCGTGTTCGTCACTACCTTATTTTTATCCAAATATTTTTCGTTTGATTCCCTTCATCGTGTTGTTTCCTTTTCTTTCACACCCCGTGATATTGTTTCCTTGTTTGCAAGTGATTTGAAATTTGAATTTTCAAATTTATTTCCTTCTTTGTTTAAGCATACCGATTGCATTTTAATTGTGAATTTAATTGGTTCTCGGTTCACTTCAATTGGACCAAAGTTTCCTTATTTGAAACCTTTCGTTCCTTTTAGAAGGTTACTAACACTTAGTCATTTTTTTTCTTGGTTTTGAAGACGCAAGTAACCATGTTCTGAAAATCCACCCGAGAACCAAGCGCCTGAGATCCCAACGAGCGAACTTGCTGGACTCACGGACACGCTCATCAACATCCAAACACAAATCGCACGGATGAGTGAACGGATGGCACGGCTAGAGCACCTTCCACCTTTACCTACAGTTCCGCCAGACCCGACTTACACAACACAAACAAAGAGTACTTGAGACGTTCGACGCACATACGGTACAACTACACGGACAATAAGGAGGATGTGTGGATGGAATATGACTCGAATGAACAGATGGTACCACGAGTGGCCGGACCAAGCCGTTGGACGAACCGCCAAGGAACCAAACCATATGCTAGAGGCATACTGCGGATGGCCGCACCCGACCGTCATAACCGAGGCGTTCCGAACCACTGAGACTACGATACTCCCTATAGGCGAGATAATGAAGGGCCCCCCCGACTTTTTGATCCCAAAATCACGGCCCCAACCTTTGCCGAACGAGTCAACCCGGAAGCTTACTTGGATTAGGAACGGCGGTTAGATAACATTTTTTGAATGTTATGAATATCCTGACTGTAAGAAACTTTCTTTTGTTGCAGCACAGCTGACTGAATGAGCTCTTGCTTGGTTGGCTCGAGAAGTAGCTAATCGAAGACGCCATCGTACCGGACAGATCGATAGTTGAAACAAGATGAAACGTCTCATGAGACGACGCTATATTCCGGCTTATTACCACCGAGAGCTACAAAAGCAGTTCCGAAAACTCAACCAAGGCTCCAAGAGCATGGAGGAGTACTTTGACGAGTTTGAGCTCTTGAAGACTCGGAAGAAGCCTTGATGGTCCAGTTTATCGACGGATTACACGAATGGATTACCGCTAAAGTAGAGAGACATCCGTACCATGATATTCATGAAGTCCTACACCTCGCCATCCAAGCCAAACAGCATATCAAGTGGAAAACATCTGCCCGACCCATATCCACTTGGACCGCACCAAAGGCCGCTGAACCCCCACCTAAGAAGATCAAGATCGAGTCACGATTCAAGAAGCCGGCAATCGGACCATCCAAGCCTATTGAGGTACCTAACATTATAAATCCATCGTGTACTCGTGACATTACATGTTTCAGTTACCAAGGACGCAGACATATGGCTAGGGACTATCCCAACAAGCACCTTATGATAATCACGGCCGACGGTGGATACGAGTCCTAAGACGAATATGAAGAGGAACCGGCTGAACCAACACCTCAGATAGAGTATCCTGATCGTGGGGAGTCATTTATGATCCGCCAGGTACTTAGTACCAACGTGGATAGAGATGAGTTGATACAACGGGCAAACATCTTTCATATATGTTGTACTATCCACACTAAGGTATGCAACTTGATCATAGATGGTGGTTCTTGTACTAACGTGGCAAGCAGGTATATGGTCGACAAGTTAAAGCTTCCACGTACCAAACACCCACACCCGTACAAGCTCTGATGGTTAAATGACAAGTCTCAAGTGAGTGTGGACAAACAAGTCACTGTTCCATTCAGTATTGGCTGATACCACGACCAAGTGACTTGTGACGTGGTTCTTGTGCAAGCTAACCACTTACTTTTGGGACGACCTTGGCAGTTCAACCGCGAAGTACTACATGACGACCGAACCAACCTTTACACCCTCGTGCATGAGAAGAAGAAGTATACACTTGCTCTGCTATCCCTGGCCCAAGTCCGAGAGATTCGAGCAAAACAATCTAAGGAAACTGAGGTAAAACGTTCCAACTTTTAAGTTTCCTCACGTACAGTCTCCAAGACCATTAACGATCTTGGACAAGTGCTACTCATGGTTTTTAAGGAATGTTTACCCGCAGGAACAAGTGAGGTCGAGTTGCCAGCCGAGGTCTCTTCTCTTTTGGACAAGTTTAAAGACGTGTTCCCAGAAGACATCCCACCCGGTCTACCACCCATCCAAGGGATTGAACACTAGATCGATCTAGTCCCCGGAGTGACTTTACCTAACTGTCCCACATACCGCATGAACCTGGATGAGTCTCGAGAGCTAGGAAAACAAGTTCAAGACTTTATGGATAAGGGCTACATCCAAGAGTCCCTAAGCCCTTGCGCCGTACCGGTATTATTAGTGCCAAAGAAGGACGGAACGTGGAGTATGTGCGTGGATTGCCGATCCATCAACAATATCACTGTTAAGTACCGGCATCTGATCCCATGATTGGACGATATGCTAGATGAGCTTAGTATCGCCTCTGTCTTTTCCAAGATAGACCTCAAGAAAGGATATCATCAATTCAGGATGAAGGAAGGCAACGAATGGAAAACCGCCTTCAAAACTAAGCAAAGCCTCTATGAATGGCTTGTCATGCCATTTGGACTCACCAATGCGCCTAACACCTTCATGCGGCTTATAAACCAGGTTTTGCATTCCTTTATCTCTAAGTTTGTTGTTGTATACTTCGATGACATTCTTATCTATAGCAAGACCTTGTCCGAACATGTGGAACACCTTTAGATGGTATTGAACACTCTCCGCAAGGAAGGCTTGATCTAACATTGATCTAACATTTGAAGTTGAGTGTGATGCTTCAGGAATAGGTATTGACTTTACCCAACTTTGATCTAACATTTGAAGTTGAGTGTGATGCTTCAGGAATAGGTATTGGAGTAGTGATAACCCAAGTGAAAAGGCCTGTGGCTTTCTTTAGCGAGAAACTAAGTGGAGCCACGCTCAATTACCCGACCTACGACAAGGAACTTTACGCATTGGTCTGTTCGTTGGAGACTTGGCAACACTACCTCTTGGCCAAAGAATTCGTGATAAATACGGACCATGAGACTTTGAAGCACTTCCAGGGTCAAATAATTCTCAAGAAGAGACACGCTCGTTGGCTCGAGTTCATAGAAACTTTTCCGTACGTGATAAAGTACAAGAAGGGCAAGGAAAATATGGTGGCCGATGCACTTTCAAGGAGACACGCCCTCATCTCCACAATGGAGGCTAAGGTATTGGGTTTTGAATCACTTAAGACTCAATATGCTGATGATGCAGATTTTAAGGAGACCTTCGAAGCTTGCAGACAGGGAGTCTATGGAGACTTTTATCTTCATGACGGATTCATCTTCATGAAACGACGACTTTGCATACCGCAAGGATCAATCAGGGAACTACTAGTGATGGAAGCACATGGAGGGGGACATATGGGACACTTCGACATTAAGAAGACCATAAGCATGCTCAAGGAACATTTCTTTTGGCCACACATGAAACGTGATGTCATAAGACATTGCAAATGATGCATTGTGTGCCTTACAGCCAAATCCATGTCACATCCTCACGGTCTATATAAGCTTTTGCATATCCCTAACGCCCCTTGGGTAGATGTTTCTATGGATTTTGTGCTAGGTCTATCCAAGTATCAGAAGAACGACACGATCTTAGTTGTGGTGGACATGTTCTCCAAGATGGCCCATTTCATTCTGTGCGAAAAAGGCCATGATGCTTCACAGGTCGCGACCCTCTTCATGAAAGAAGTGGTACGGTTACATGGTATACCCCGGACGATAGTGTCGGACCGCGACCCCAAGTTCCTTGGCCACTTCTGGCGTACCTTATGGAGGAAACTAGGAACCAACTTGTTGTACTCAACGTCCTACCATCTGCAAACAGACGGACAAACAGAAGTCGTCAACCGTACCATCTCAGCCTTACTTAGAGTAGCTGTCGGCACAAATATGAGGAGCTGGCCCGAGGCTTTACCATACATCGAGTTTGCTTATAATCGTGTTGTTTATTCTACGACTATCTATTCACCTTTTGAAGTTGTGTATGGTTTTTCAGCCTTTGTCTCCCTTAGACCTCAAGCCGCTGGCGCCTCTGGAGACAATCAACCAAGATGAAATCACTAAGGCTGAATACATTCACAAATTGCATGAGGATATGAAGGCCACCATCAAAATGCAAATGGCCAAGTACAAAGCACAAGCTAACAAGGGACAGAAAGAAGTCATCTTCCAACTCGGAGATTGGGTTTGAATGCACCTACGGACCAAAAGATTCCCTAAGGAACGGAAGCAAAACAAGAAGTTGGCACCGCGAGGCAACGGGCCGTTCCAAGTGCTAGAACACATCAACAACAACGCCTACCGCCTTGACCTGCCCGACCACATTAATGTACACCTTCTTTTTAATATTTCGAACCTTACACTCTATGATGCAGGAGAAACCGATCCGACACCGAATCGTTCGCAAGGGGGAGGGAATGATGAGGCCATCAGCCATAGATTCTTCATCACCGAGGTCATCCAGCGCATTCCAGTCATCCAACCCAAACCAAACACTCTAAGCAGGACCAAAGTCTTCCGAGACAAGTTCGCCAACTCCATTGGCAAGCTGCTCAACCTAATCGAGCCCACAGCCGAGACGGACTTATCCCAGCTCAAGACGCCACGACCGAACGAAGTTGAGGTTTTCGCCGGACGGATCGCAGAAAGTCCTACCCCGGACGCGGCCCTTATCACCAAACGGACCGCGGGACACTCTACCACAACCGCGGCCTACACTGAAGAACGCATGCCATCAACCACAGGACGGGCCCAAGTACGTTTGTACTTTACCATTTCCGTGTTTGCAGGTACAGTCACGGCCGTCCCTCCTTAAGTCTAGGATTACGTCTAGGTTCGTTCGGTCCAAAAGACATGTATAGTTATCAACTCTTGTGTCAACATACTTGCCATTTTTGGACCCCTTTTTAGTGTCTTTATTACGATTTATTAGCTTTCCCATTTTGTTAAGAGTGCTCCGTCACTTATTTCCTTTTCTGTTTGATGTCGACACTATGTTGTCATTATGTCATCATTATGTTGTCATTTGCCCTAGAAGGCGCCCAGCCATCGAACCATTATATAAGGTTCCCTTATGGCATTTGTATTTTTCACCTTTGATTAATAAAACGAACCTTTTTCTTAAACAGAAAAGCTTAAGCCGTCTCTCTCTTCTTTGAGGATTCAAGACGAGAGACAAGTTCTTCCTTGTGACGATTCCAAGGTTGAATGAATTTCGAGATTATTAAGGGATTCATTACCATCCTTTGTGGTTCTCCTTCACCTTTCCAACAACATCCTAGTTTCCAACCATTCGGACTCACCAAGGTCGGATCAACGAGTTCATATCCGGAAGCATTCTCCACCGAGGCACCCATCTAAAGGAGTCTATATTTTATGAGGAGACCAGAAGATGTCCTGAACTTGTTTCATCGCCGAGTTAAAACTCTGCAACAAGTCATGCATGATCACCGCAACAAGTCCCCTGTTGCGAAAAGTCGGATCAATCAAGCGTCGAACTCGTCAACATCGACTTAATGGACCCCTCGAAGTGCGTGAGTATTGGGATATACTTGAATAAACCAATTCAAGAAAAATTAATCCAACTTTTGGAACAGAATGTGAAGACTTTCGCATGGACCGCCAAATACATACCTGGAATCGACCCCAAAGTAGCAAACCATAGACTAAATGTCGATCCAACGTACAAGCCGATCAAGCAGAAGAGAAGAAAGCTTGGACCAGAAAGGACTAAAGCCGTGATTGACGAGGTCAAGAAATTTACTAATGCCAGATCTATTATCGAGGTTCAATATCCGGATTGGTTAGCTAACCTTGTAGTCGTTCCTTAAAAGAACGGAAAATGGTGAGTCTGCATAGACTTCACTGATCTCAACAAAGCGTGTCCAAAGGATAGTTTTCCACTCCTAAATATCGACAGAATTGTCGAGGCAACAACCGGGAATGAGCTTCTTTCATTCATCGACGCATTCTCAGGATATAACTAAATTCACATGCAACCAGAAGATATGGAAAATACATCGTTCATAACGGAGCGAGGCATTTATTACTATAGAGTAATGCCATTCGGCTTAAAAAACACAGGAGCAACTTATCAAAGCTTAGTGAACAAAATGTTCGCGGAACAACTTGAGCAAACAATGGAAGTTTACATTGACGACATGCTGGTCAAGTCGCGAAAAGCAAAAGATTATGTTAACCATTTAGCAAGATGCTTCCAAACATTGAACGAATACCAGATGAAGCTAAATCCGGCAAAGTGCACTTTCGAAGTAACTTCAGGAAAGTTCCTTGGATACATAATTACGCAAAGGGGGATCGAAGCAAACCTGAAACAAATAAAAGCGATTCAAGAGCTACCTTCTCCAAAGAGTAAACGGGAAGTTCAGCTGCTAACTGGCCGAATAGCAGTGCTAAACCAGTTCATCTCACGTTCTACAGATAAATGTCTCTCATTCTACAGTCTGTTACGGGGAAACAAGGAATTCAATTGGGACGAACAATGTGAGAATGCTTTCTCCGAGTTGAAGAATTATTTGTCAACACCACCGATTCTCGCAAAACCAGAGGACGGAGAACCATTGTACCTATACATAGCAGTCTCCACGTCCACAATAAGCTGTGTGTTAGTCCGAGGAACTCATCATCCGATCTTTTACACGAGCAAAGCTTTAGATGGAGTCGAATCAAGATGTCTGACTACCGAAAAGCTTGTGGTTGCAGTAGTGACTTTGGCAAGAAAGCTATGCCCCTACTTTCAGTCACATACTATCGTAGTATTGACAAATCACCCACTACGAACAATTCTGCACAGTCCAAACCAATTCGGAAGGTTAACCAAATGGGCCATTGAATTAAGCGAATACGATATTGAATACAAGGGAAAGACGAGTGCAAAGTCTCAAGTCTTAGCGAATTTCTTGATCGAATTAGCACCTGAATTAGAACCATCTGAGTCAGAAAAGGCGCGCAATGTTTGGAAGATCTACATAGATGGATCGTCATCAAAACATGGTTCCAGAGTCGAAATCCAACTTGAGACACCGAAAGGAGAAGTCTTAGAACAATCCTTCCGACTAGTATTTCTGACATCAAACAACGAAGCTGAATACAAAGCATTGATCGCAAGGATCCGACTGGCAAAGGAAGTTAGAGCCACGAAATTAGAATGCTATTGTGACTCGCAACTAATAGTGAATCAAGTAAATAGAGGCTATGACAGTAAAAATGACTGAATGGAGGCATATCTAAAAAATTTCAAAGATTTAACAAAAGATATAAAGTTCCGAGTCAACAAAATGTCCATATATAAAAATACATCGACCGATGCCTTAGCAGCTCTAGCATCGGCAAGACCCCGTTCAGAGAAGAATCATTCCGGTGGAGAGTATTGACCGTCCGAGCATAACTCTACGGAAAGGAGACAATGAACTCGTAACAACAATTACCAACGATATGAATGACTCTGACACCAAAATGCAAGATGCAAAGCAAGTCGATGAACAGAAGGTCGATTGGGGAGACGAAATACTAGAATATATCTCAAATGGAAAGGCTCTAGAACATAGATGGGCAGCACGTCGATTAAAAGCAAGATGTGCTCCCTACGCCTAACTTAATGGAAAGTTATTTCGTCGAAATGCAAACAGAACTCTTCTAATCTGTATTTATGGTGATGAAGCCAATGAGATCATCAAAAGGATGCATGGCAGAGCTGGTGGAAATCACAGTGGTGGTTGAACACTCGTGCATAAAATCCGAACTCTCGGATATTATTAGCCAACGATGGCTAAAGATCATGCACAATACGCAACAAAGTGTGATAAATGCCAAAGGCATGAACATATTATCCATGCTCCAACTGAAGAACTAGCGCCAGCAGTGATGCTATATCTATTTATGCGATGAGCAATGGACATAGTCGGACAATTACCAGCAGAAGCATTTCATGCTTATAATGACTGACTACTTCTCAAAATGGGTTGAAGCAGAGTCCTTCTCACATATTAAAGACAAAGATGTAGTGAAGTTCGTATGGAAGAATATTATATGCCGACACAGACTACCTTATGAAATTGTAACGGACAATGGGTCTCAATTCATCTCGGCGAAATTCACTAATTTTTGTTCTAATTAAAATATTCGAGTAAATAAATCCACTCCGAGAAATCCACAAGGAAACGGGCAAGCCGAAGCTACAAATAAGCAAATATTGGATGAGATCAATAAAAGGTTAACGGAAAAGAAAGAAAATTGGACTGCCGAGTTGGATGGAGTACTTTGGTCACATCGTACAACCCAAAGACACCCGACAGGACAAAACCCTTTCTCTTTATCTCATGGAATGGAAGCAATGGCTCCTGCCGAAGTAGTAATCCCAACTTTGCGCCGAGAACGCTTCCCCGAGAATGAGAATTCCAATAACGAGGTAATGGAAGAAAGCCTCAACAACTTGGAAGAAGAACAAAACGAAGCACTTCTCCGTGTTCAAAACTGTCAACAATAGGCAGAAAAATACTACAATAAAAAAGTTTGAGGACAACACTTTACAATAGGAGATTTGGTTCTTTGAAAGGTGTTTGAAAACACAGCAGAACTCAATGCCGAGAAATTGGGCGCCAACTGGGAAGGTCCATATATCGTTTGTGAAGTCTTAAAACCAGGAGTTTACAAGATTGCAACAATGGAAGGTGAGATGATTCCAAGAAGTTGGAATTCCAACAATCTAAAGAAGTACTACTATTGACGACTTGCCAACTGCACTATTTAGTGCCCCTCTTTCTACCACCAAAAAAGAAAAATATAATAATAATAATAATAATAATAATAATAATATACATGTAATAAGAACTACGTCTTGCCTTGATCCATGTGGGGTACGTAGGTAGCCTTCGAATGCAGCTAAAAATAAAATCATTATAAGTTCCCATCTTGGGTAATTAAAAAAAATAGAATAAGGGTTACACGCTAACTTCTGAAAAGACGAGATCAAATTCTCGCAAAAAGCAAAAACAAGTCTTAAAATCTCGTCGGGTCTTAAAATCTCATTCAAAACAGCCGAGTCTTAAAATCTCGCCGAGACGAAACTCTCGAAAATAATAGAAACACCACTAAACCAAGACCAAGTTCTCGCAATTACAAATAAAGTCTTTAGCAAAACATAATCACTAACACTAAAAAGACGAGTCTTAAAATCTCGTTAGGTCTTAAAATCCCACTAATAAGTCAAAAAACTCACTTAAAAGCCAAGACCTAATTTTCACACTCGACTGAGATCACGTTCTCGTCGAAAATCCAGAAGCATAACTCTCAAAAGAGAAGAACACAATTTTCTTTTCTAATTTTTCAAAATTTCTTTCAACAAAACAAAGGTTAATATTATGAAGATTATTTCCGAGATCAAACTTCTTAAAACACTTAATCTGAGTCTTAAAATCTTAGCTTTAAGCACCAAACAGTGAAATTCGCTCTTTTCTAATAAACGGGATCGAACTCTCAAACTTAGGGAGGGAACTTAGCTAAACGCACAAATAAGAAAAGATCTCGGGAATTAAACTTCATGATTGCTCCATTTGTTTCATCTTTACAAGTCGATCTTTGGCAAAGTTTACAATTCAAAATACAAGAATAATTCTCATTAATAATAAATTTCATTACACAGGAGAATAAAGTTAATTACAAGGCCAGATGCCGATAACAAGGAGAAACAATTCAAAAGAACCGAGGCCACAACTACCACGAGTTAAAGAGATGACTCATAAAAAGGCCAGTCGGTGGTTACAAGAGATCAAAGGAGAAAACCTTACAAATGCAAAGATTCAAACAAAAAAGAGATAGACTAACCCCTATTCTGATCATTGCTCTTCGACGCTTCTCCAATCTCAAAAACCGGGACGACCAAGTCTCCAGGTTGCAATGCCTTCAAGTTCTCCCAACTAACGACTTCCATGGACTGATTCAACTTGGTAGTTATCGAGTCAGTCGCTGACGCCGGGATATGCACACCACGGTTGGAAAGCAGTTGGAGAACATTCATAGACCCAAGATATTGGGCGTACATCAACCGGACTTCCAGGTTCGCGTCCAAGTCATTAAAGCGAGCACCGATTCGGTTGAAACACTCACCCAACTGGACTTGAAGATCATTGTAGATCTTCTTTTTCTCGTCATTTACGAGTTGACGAAGCCGTAAGTCAAAATTCTTCTTTATGCAATCCAACTCGGTCTGCAACCCTTGGAGTTTATCATTAGCTTTCTCGGTAGACTTGAAAGCCTCCCCGCGGTCGGACTCGGCACACCTGAGCGTCTCAGTCAAAGCCGCATTCTTCTTAGTCAAGCGGAGAACGTTCTCATGCTGAAGCTTCAACTCGTCTTTTAGATGGGCGAATTCCTCTTCAGCAGTAGTGACCCGAGACCTAGCCTCCGCCGCTTTAATTTGATTTCGGCCAGCCCAACCAGAAGATGTCGAATTCCTCCGAACATTTCCGTCCGGGTTAGCATGAGACCTTTCCCGTTGGAGCATAATGCCATTAAGGCAAACGATAAAATGCGAAGACATAATATCTTTGATTAGAAGAAATCAACATTGAAAGAAGCAAAGTCAAAACAAACTCGGAACAACAAGTAAGCAACTTCTTCATACTCCTCCCGATTCTCCATCTGGTCTGGAGAAGGGAGAAGTTGAAGCATCGTTCTTATCTGACGCATCAAGTCGGCACACTCCGAAAAAAATTCCAAGATGGATCTTGGATCAGAGTGGTTGTGAGTAAAGCGGAAGTCAGGAATTCTCCTACTTCTTCCGCGGTAGGCACCAAAAGCCCTAGAATGAGTAACCAGGAGAAGAAATCAAAAAACAATCCATCCTGGGCCTTTTAGGAAGTCGTGAGGTACCACGACTGGAAGATGAAGGGACCTCGACTATATCCCTAGTCGGAGGAGCAGAAGAACGAGTGACCCTAGAGGTTCCACCGGAAAGACGAGCATTTACTCCCTCCAAAGCAGCGTTGAAACCTTCATCAACGTTAGGGAGTTTAAAGTCATCGAGACCCATCCTTAAGGGATTAAAGAAGAATATTGAAAAACAAAAAGAAAAGTGAAGAAGAGATCAAAGTCGAAAGGAAACTTAAAGAAAATAGAAGAAAGTCAGAAAAAGGTTTATCGAAAGTCAGATGTGTGGTAAAAAGAAAGGTTTGGCACAGGATTTATAGAAATTTACCGGGAACCAAAATGGAGTAAAACGATAATAATTACTTAGCGGGTGAAAATCGAGGAAACCATACAAATAACCCAATCACAGACTGACACGTGGACCGAAGATTCTAGAAGCAGGTAACTTTCCGACTCGGAAATTCTGACTTAATTTTCCGAGTCTAGGGGGGACAATTGTTGGAGGTGGATCTGAGATCCTACTTCGGTCCACAGAAAACAATAGGCCCAACACACTAAGTGTTCAACTCGGCAGTATTATTGAAGTCTCAACTCGGATTTCCTAATCAACTCGGAGGAATTCCTTCTCGAAAGAGCACTAAAGCTTGAAGGAAGTCGGACGACACGTCATCAAACAAAGAAATGGAATTTTCTTATTCGGACATGGAAAATTTCCAAAATCTAGCTAGAATCTTCTAGATAAGACCAAATCTTAGAAATTGTATACTTTCCTTTATCAAATCTACTTTGTAACCGCATTTATGTTCTATAAATAGAGGGGTAGATCCTCCCAAAAGGATCAGGATGAACTTTTTGGCACACATTGAGCAATAAGAGCAACTCGTCAAAACCATTACTTGCGTGATACTCTTTATCTCTAAAGAATCCTTGCCCAGTCTTCCTTATCTTTAATCAGGTGGTTCAGTCCCTTGTGCTAGACCCAGTTCGAACACTTCATTCAATTTGTAGTATTTCTTTTTTTTAGAGAGTCATTTGTTTATTTTTATTTATTTTTTCATGTTTAAGAACTTACATACTCAATTTATTTTCATCACATAAATCAATCCAATATTAGATTACTTAAAATCAGGGTGAAAATTGTAAGACTATAGAGATCATTCAAAATCAATTGAGATAGTTTTGGTCGACGAAGATGTTAGTTTAAAATTGTGGGTAAACTAAAATAATATGTATTGTAAAATTTTGATTTATAAATTTTTAATTTTATTCCAAAAACTTGATAATAATGTTGAAGAAGCATATTAAAGATTAAAAAATGATAGAAAGATAAAAGTAATAATATAAATAATATTTCATAAGTGGATGAAAAAGTATTTAATGGTCTATTCAACCAATACGTGGTGATCATTTAATTATTCTATATTTTTGGGGGACATGAATTTATGAGGATGAAAATTATGAGACTATGAAGATCACCCAAATCAATTGAGATAGTTTTGATATACGAGTAAGTTGGTTTAAAATTATGTGTAGAGTAAAATAATATGTATTTTCAAATTTTGAATACAAATCTTTTACTTTTATTCAGAAAACATGAAACTATTGATTTTTTTTGGTCAATGTATAATATGATTTGTTAAATGAATTAAAGCAATTATTTAATATATTATTTTTACAAATTGATAATATTATATTTTAGATCTTAAAAATTTTTATTTATAGAAATTTATTTTTCACATATCTGTAATTTATTTTTGTTTATATGCACTATCGATTATTAAAAACTTGATACATGTACAAGATAGTAAAATTTCTAAATTAATTAAATTAAAATTATTTATACTCGCACGCATGTATGGGAAAGTCACCTAGTTTTATATATTTGAAAATATATTTATCTGTTTTCACAATCCTAACATAAAACATATTGTAAATAATTATTTCTATTTATAATAATAAAACAAAAATAATCACAAATATTTTTCTCATACTGAGTATAAAATAAAATAATATTAGATATTCTAAAAATATAATTAAATAATATATTTGCTTAGATTAAGGCAAATAAATTATAACTTGAGATGTAAATATTAGTTTAAGTTATAATTTTTATATATGTTTTTTTAAAATGTTATTCTTTGTTTTCGTCAACAAATGTAAGAATTTACAAATTGATGATCACGAGATGTTTTTCTTGCACATCGTGCAAGAGTATCTGCTTTATGATTCAAAAAATAAAGATACAATTAATACCAAAATTTGTAAACAAATTTTCAAGAGCAAGGAAAACCCGTGCATCGCATGGGTCCTTATCTAGTCTTATTATATAAAAAAGGGTTTCTCAAAGTTAGTAATTAACAGGATTCTTCCACATGTCAAATCCAACGATCATAAAATTTTCGGTGATATATTTAAAACAATTAAAAAAAATTATAATAACTATATCAAAAAATATTTATTATCTATTTGAAATCATATTATATGAAAGGATTGAATTTTATTATATAAAAAATAGTTTCTCAAAGTTAGTATTTAACAGAATTTTTCCACGTGTCATGTCCAACAATCATAAAATTTTTGGTGATATATCTAAAAAAATAAAAAAAGAAGGTAATCATAACTAGCCCTGGGCGTTCGGATCTTCGGGTTGGGTTTGGGTCGGGTCCTTTCGGGTCTAGAATATTTATACCCAAATAGGACCTGTTACTATTTCGGTTCGGTTTCGGGTCGGTTTCATTCGGGTTCGGGTCAGTTCGGGTCCAAATTTAAAAAACATGAAACTTACCCGAATACCCAAATAACCGAGATAAATACCTAAAAATGCTAAAAATACCGAAACAAATATCCAAAAATGCTAAAAATACCGAAACAAATACCTGAAAATATCATAAAGATATCTAAAATTACCAAAAAAATACTCATAGAGTACTCTAAAAGTACCTTAAAAAAACTATAAAATCGAGTCTTCAGGTACCTGTTCGGTTCTCGGTTTGGGTCCGGTTCTTCGAGTTCTAAATTTTTGTACCTGTTCGGGTATTTAGGCATTTCGGGTTCGGGTTGGGGTCTTCTTTTTCGGGTCAGGTCCATGTTCGGTTCTTTGGATCCGGTTTTTATGCCCAGGCCTAATCATAACTATGACACAAAATATTTATATCTATTTGAAATCCTATTATATAAAGGAACCAAATCATAACATAAAAACGAATAGTAAATAATTAATTATATCATAATCTAAAAATAATAATGTTGTTAATATTCTAAAAGGAAAACAAAATTCAATAAAATAATTACAAATATCTTACTTATAAAATTAATGTTATATATAAATAATTATCTAATATATAGAGATTGGTCAGCACTCAGCATGTAATATCTTATTATATAAAGTAAGATTTTCAAAGTTACTAATTAATTGGATTTTTCCAAGTGTCAAATCTAATGATCATAAAAAATTTGATGATATATTAAAAAAATTAAAAATAAAATTTATTATAGAAAGAAGGGTTTCTTGCACATCGGACAAGAGTGTCTGCTTTATAATTTAAAAAATAAAGATACAATAAAGACCAAAATTTGAAAATAAATTTTTCAAGCGCAAGAAAACCCGTACATCGCATGTGTCCTTATCTAGTCTAAAATAAAATACCCCAAATTTGGAATTGAATAATAAAGTTTTGAAGAAATTCATAAATTGATGATTTAATGCAAATTCATACATTCATAAAGTATTATTATTAAGTTTTTAATGCAAGTTTTATGAAATTTAACTGCTTCGAGTATTTGATCTTTTTGCTAAAGCTTTGCGTTTAACACGAAATTGAATTGCAATGATCTGAATTTCTGACTTCGAAGACTTCTAGTTCTTCCTATAAATCAAGGCCAATATATATTTTTTTATCGTCTAAGTATTATTGATAAAGTGCAATGGACTAAAGTTGCACATTACAAAACAAAAGTAATATCAAATTGGATC
This sequence comes from Lepidium africanum, assembly GCA_900406405.1. Classification (NCBI taxonomy): domain Eukaryota; kingdom Viridiplantae; phylum Streptophyta; class Magnoliopsida; order Brassicales; family Brassicaceae; genus Lepidium; species Lepidium africanum. Next base: position 33,549 of record OVAX01000135.1, read on the forward strand.
CAACAACAGCCCAAGAACCATTTGCCCTAGCTAGGAAGGGTCGAAAGTTTGAATGTCCACCAGCCGCCTCCAGTGAAATGGCCAGGGAGACATCGCCTAGCTGAGATTGCAAACAACAACAAACAGATTTGCACCACCTAAGTTGAAAAACATCACGGAAAACTGATTCAGAGAAACACCGCCAGTTTGCTACCCCGAAGACTTCAACGCCTCAAGATTCAAACTCTATTGTCTTTAAATTTATCCACATGTACTGTGGCAGCACCTGAAGAATTACTTTCGTAGGTTAAGCAGTCGTCAGTAAGAAACTCTAAAGAAGGAGTTGTCGATGATGGTGAAGCACATAAATTGAAGAGTAGATCTGGAGAACCATAAAAACAAAGGAAAAGATTATTAAGCCCCACAAGAGGAAGAGGTTGGGTAAGAATAGAAACTCCATCCGATCCGGAAAAGCAACGACAGAACTGAGGAAGCCTCCAGCGAGACACCGTCGATCACCACCTTCCTTTTAAATGTAAAACTAAAAATCTCTGCGACCAAAAGCCAAGATAAAAACAAAATTGAAGGAAGGAAACTAAAGGAGAAAACAACACCAGCAACCGGAGCTGAAGAAATCTCTGGTCGCCACTCTCAAAACTAAGGTGGCAGTGAGGGTTTTCCTGCTCACTCTCTCTCTAAATCAAGGCCAATATATGAAGCGAAAGTTAACTTATTCGACGTTGTAGCTTAATGAATTTATTGGCCCGTATATGCAGGCTGAGAACAATGTTAGTGGGCCTATAAGTTCAGAACCTCTTAACGGCCCAATAATCTTTCATGGGTTGCGTTGTTACTACGAACGCTTTATAAATTCCACCATCTCTCTTATCAGAGATTCTATCAAAAAACAAGTTGATCCTCTGCAACTCTTAGCTCCTTTTTCTCCCAATTCTGTGATCAACATCAAAACCCTAGCTCACCAATCCAGTCATGTCGTCCAAGCAAGGTATGGCAGTTTTCGTATTCGTGATTTTTGGTCATTATTTCCGATATCTAAATTCTGTCGGTGATTCGTTGTCGATTAAGTGAATATACACATCGATTTTACGATCTGCTAACCGTTTCGTATAAACAGGAGGAAAGGCGAAACCTTTGAAGCAGCCAAAAACTGATAAGAAGGAATACGACGAGGTAACTCTACGTGAACTCTGATTTCAAACCCTTGTTTGCTTTCTCGGAGTAGTTTTGCCTTTAACTAAATTATATTAGATTGGTAACTTTTAACTTCGAATCAAACGATAGTATTTCTTCCTGGATCTGGTTTTGGTTGTCGAAATAAATTGATTATTTAAATTGAAGCACACACAGTGACATGGAATTATCTCTTTTGCTCTGAATCACTGATTATGTATGCAAGTCAAAATCGTAGCAAGTGAATTCTTTGCAACACTCTCTCTACTCCTTTACATGAACGTTTTTGCCCTACTCTTCTTATATTATTTAGTTTAGGCATTCTATTGACATTATCTAATTTCTGGAACGTTGATTTGGTATTTATGCAGCATGATTTAGCTAACATTCAGAAGAAGAAGGATGAGGAAAAGGTGAGTTCCCACTTTAATGCTCTGACTTGTTTCTTTTCGTGACCATATCCAGTCTTCTGAATCGCAAGATGCACTTACTGGCACATTTTTGTTTGGATCAACTATTAAATTGAAAGCTATAAAATAGTATATAATCAAAGTCTCTTTTCTAGCAGAGAGCTACTACTTTAGAGACATGGAATTTCTAAAGTTACGCATTTATATGTGCCACTTTGCGGCTAGTTATGACCTAATATCTGTTGACTACAACTCATTACTAGCTGTTTGTTAGTGTAGGTATTAACTACATATGCTTTTATAAAATTCAGATGTTTGAAATACTATTATAGTATCTTCTTACTCTGTTGAAAGAGTGACCAGTTACCCACAGTTTGGATGCTTACTTTTCTTCATTTTCTTTCTACTCCATGATGTGAAATTTCTTCAGCATCTTCTTTTGCATGAGGACATACATTGTTCGTTTTGTTATTGAAAACCTGACTCTGTTTTATTCTAAATGAAATTTATCAAACAGGCCCTTAAAGAACTAAGAGCAAAGGCATCGCAGAAGGGATCATTTGGAGGCTCTGGACTTAAGAAGAGTGGCAAGAAATGATTCGATTTATCCATGAATTGTGTGTTTTAAAGTGCAAACTTATCAAGCTAAAACAGATTATCGTGTGTTGATGTAACTTCTATCATATTTGGAGAAGAAAACTTCTTTGAATAACTTCCAAAGAGTAACTTTGCGACTTCATATATACTGTATGTTTGCTTTCCCCTCTTTTTTCATAAAAAATGAAAATTAGTTTCTATCCTTAATTCAGAATGTGGAGTATGATGAAGAACGAGTAGTAGACAGTATTCCACCAATAATAGAAACTGTTATTTATCATAACTTGAAAGGTAAAGAGTATGTTGCATTGATAGCTGAAACTTGAGAATATGAGCTTAACTTGACTCTACAAGATGAGTAACTAAGGGTGTAGAGTGATTTTACCTAAGAGGTAAGTGTAACGGATAACAACTCTTGGTAAGAAGTGTACATCCTTAAATGAAGTGGCTTCACCCAGCTCTGCAAGTGAAGCTGGTGGGAAGAGTCTTAGAGCCTAAAGGAACCTGCTTTTCTTCTTGAACCGTTGATAGTGGCAGAAGTGCGCGGATCAGAGAACTCGTAATACATGTCTGTGAAGAAATTGTCAACAATGTCAAGGTAAACAGGGCTTCTGATGCTCGAATAGCATCGAAGCGCTTCCCGTACGTCCAATGAATGCTCCACGTCTCTAAGATCCACCATGTTGAGATCTTTCAGCTTTTGCGCCAATGCATCACCTCTTATCTTTGCCTCCTTGAGTGGTTCTGCAACTTTCTTCTCTTTCTTTTTATGATGATTGATAAGTTTCTTTTCGTGTATGTTATCTGCCACAGCCGTGTCACAACAAATAACAGTGTAGGTTTCCTTAGTTTCTCTAGTTTGGGAACCTTGTGGACACCGGCGGCGACTGTAGGAGAAAGGGCTCACCTGAGGAGTGTTAGGTAAGTTGTGGTAATCACCAGAGCAGATAGTTGACTTGATGTTCCCAAAGGTCTTCCTCAAGAAACGACCAACTCTCTGAATTGATTTTGATGTAGGTTTCATCATCCTTGATTTTTGTCTCTCTTGCTGCTAAGTTATTTTGGAGACAATAACCATATTTATTTCACTTGGGAGCTCAAAAAACGAAACCTAACATTCAATTCATTCAGTGGCATGTAGTAGTTGAAGAGGGAAACTGATATGTCAGACTTTAAGAAGGTGTCATCTTGAGGATTGTCTTGTCCACTTTTATAGGTAAGAAATCTTAATCACATTGATAAGCAGTGCTCAAAATGGTCCCCTACTTATCATTATCTGTGTACTCATCAAACATTCTAGTTTGACTTGGGCTATTATCAAAACTTAGTCCACTAAGCCCATTATAAAGCCCAATATTTTGGGAGGTAAAAAGATCCATATTGTTGGAACCCTAAAAGAACAACACGGTCGACTTGTCCGAGCGGCAGAAATTTCAGTAGACCAAACTGCTGATCGATCCCTGTACCTGCTGCAATGGTAATCTAATGAAGTTTTGTTTGAAAGCTTACGTGTGACTTCATGTCTCATCGGTGCTTTGGAAATGGCAGGGTAAGGGAACAGGGAGCTTCGGTAAGAGGAGGAACAAGTCACACACGCTGTGTGTCAGATGTGGTCGCCGGAGTTTCCACATTCAGAAGAGTCGTTGCTCAGCCTGTGCTTATCCCGCTGCTCGAAAGAGGACATGTACTGTCTCTCTCTCTGCAAATATTGGAATATAGTGTGATAATGGAACTTATGAATTGAATTGTGGACGATCAGATAACTGGAGCGTGAAGGCAATAAGAAGAAAGACGACAGGAACTGGTAGAATGAGGTATCTACGCAATGTCCCTCGGAGGTTCAAGACTGGCTTTAGAGAAGGTGAAGTTACATTTTGACATAGTTTCTCTTTAATCTATATGAAAGACTTTACTTGCTCATCACAATCTGCCTCTATGGATCAGGTACTCAAGCCACACCTAGAAACAAGGCTGCAGCTGCTTCTTAGTATTCGTTCAGTTTGTTGTTTTACCATTTGTTTCGTGCTTCTAAATCATTATTAGTGATTTTCACTTTTTGAGACAAGAAAGTGTTGTTCCACTTGGCTTTAAATGTACTATGCATTCATTTTTACATCCTCTGTTTCTTTTGATCATCATATACCATGCGTGCTATTCTACTGTGAAAAGATATTCTGACAAAACTTGATATATATATTATGCAAAGAGTCGGTCACACGCACAATACAAGTATCAGCTTGGTGGTATATATTGACCAAATAAGTGTTTTTCTTCGTGCAACTGTTTGAAAGCCTGCTTCATCTCTGGAAACGCCGAGAGTAGCAACAGCTCCAGAAGGTCAAATGCCAATTGCTTAAGGAACACGGATGACTGTTACAAAAATATCTAAACAATCAAACCCAATTTACTCGAGATTGAAATTAAGACAATGCGGAATGTTTACCTGAAGAAAGAAGTAGAGGTCTTCTGCACATTGTTCATACTCCTTTTGTCCTATGAGACTCACGATAGTTGCAGGGGCTTTCTCTACACGCGAACGGTTTATTCCAACGTAAAGGTTAATTCGACTAAGCTAAGATATCGTTGAATTGATGCCAAAAAGTATCACAAGACAGGTCACGTTTATTACCAATCATTAGCTCATGAACAAATTTCGCTCGTCTCTCTGCTTCTCGTTGCTGCTCCTCAGAACTGGCGGACTGTTGCTGCCTTTTTGGATGCTTTGTCATGAATATTCCATCCGGCCATAGTATCTGAGCGGTCATACCAAATGTCTCTTTTAAATTTCACCACGAATTAAAATATAACCAGGCCAGAGACATAACAAGGTTATATGTGACTGCTCAGCATACTTTTTTCCATTATTTATTGTGATTTTGGCCACTATCTCTCAGTATGCAGAATGAAGTGGAGGTTCTCACCTGTTCCACCCGTTGAATTCCAGAAGCAACTACAGTTCCCCGCCGCAAAAGACAGATTTTCTCAAGTACCCAATCGTCCAATGCATCTCCCATCCCAAGTTGAAGTATCTGTTTGGCAACCCAAAAAGCTTTCCGCCTTGTAATGTGCAAAAATAGATGGTCAATATTACTCCACTTTCTTGACTACTGATTAAGAGTTATATAAAATTATGTACCTGATCCACCCACCCTCCTGGAGTTGAAAGACAACATCTACCAAGTCTAGCAATGGTAAAGTTAGCTTTGGAGGAACCCACTGCAACAAAATACAGGTTATATAACAAGCACACTAAGTTGGAAATACAAACACTGGCCTCATGGTTTCCCCCAACGCAAAAGACAGAATCATCAGAGAAAAATTCTTAGATGCTGGTGTGGAAATTAAATATACCTCTGTGGGCAGGGCAGTACAGGCCACATCATCAGCATGTTGAGTGCCCACTTTTAGCCCGGTATTCTCTTTGCCACTTCTCACATCTGAATCAGACGTTTTCACGTGATCATTTTCAGGAGCTTTCACATTTGACTTGGCATCATCAGCCATAGTGTTATTCTTCATACGTTGACCCGATTTCCCACTCTCTGGACTCAGATTTTCTCTCCAAGGAAGAGAACCTGGCGTTGCCTCAGTAGATGTAGCGGCAGTAGATGTCTTACTGACAGTTTTAACTGAAACGATTTACTAGGAACAATAAACCATAGAGAGCTAATTAAAATAAAAATCCAATAGTGTTGTGACTTACTCACCTGTTAGCGTCTCAACGATTGAGAAAGAACTAGAGAACGTATAAGTCTGCACACCAGCAAAAATATACATATTCATAACTTGTCATAAATAGTGATCCTTTTGTCAGCGGAAGAGAACCTACCTGGGAATCCACACTGAGGAAGTCCCACACTTCAATTGATCCTGAAATTCTTTGTAGCTGCAAAAGCTTCTGAGCAAAGTAGAGAAAAGATAATTCACAGATTAAGGAAAACTGGGTAATCACTTCAATGCAAAGCTCTTCCATCACATTTTAGTTGACGTGGAGGTAGATGGCGTGTGAAATGCAAATGTGTATAAGGCTTCAAGCATATGAACTATCAGCACTATCTACTTAAGCAGCTCAACATACAGAAGGACATAACTTCAGTAGATCAAAGCAGGCCTGGCTCTACTTCAAAGTAAAATTACAGAGCAGTATCTTACGTGACGATAAAGTTTCAAGCATAAGAAAACATACAATATTAGCTTTTCAGAAATTCAAAGTAGCTACAAGAATATGAAAACACAAAAGCTACTTCATACTAAACCTACTCATTAAAAAAAAAAGCAAATCCCGTAGAAAGTGAAAAATTAATCCATATACAAAGCACCATGTATAAAGCACGAACAGAGACTAGAAAACAAGAGACATAAAGTTTGACCTTGATATATTCATTAAGTAGCACACATCGTTCTTGGATAACAGGTATGTCCACGCCTGTTGATAGGAAATGCTTTGGCGGTAGATGAAGATTGTACTCGGGAAACACTTTAAGTCGCCGGTGAAGCTCCTCAAAATGTCGAAATCTGAAAGTTCACATACTGTTTATAAGGTAAAAAAAAATACACACTAACACCAGATCCATGACAGTTATATTTAATCACCTTCTTTTGATAGACCAACTATGATTACTTTCATCTGTGACAGCGATTGAATACACAGCAAAGATCTTCGAACTACTCCTGACAATATTGGCGCCCAAAACCTGCAAGAACTTAAATTATTCATGGTATTAAACAGGATATGGAAAGCATTGCCTGAAGCTTCATAGGAGATTGAATACACAGCAAACATCCTAGAACTACTCTTCACAATCTCGGCACCCAGAACCTGCAAGAATTTGAATATATCCATTGTACAACTAATATTTTAACTGTACCTCACATCTTAACTTGGTAAAAGAATCAACCAACAATGAACTTCTAGGGGCATTGGGAAGGTCACTTTCTGCCACTGAAAACGTAGAAGACGTTGCAGACATTCCACTATATGATCTAGACAAAGAATCATCTTCAGAATCCTCGCTATCATCCTCCTCTATAATGTGTCCAGAAATTCTGGATCTCTTCCTACCAGATGGATGTTTAGGTACTTGCTGATAACGTTCATGCCCTTTACTGGTCTTTTTCAAAAAGCGGCCAGAATTCTCAAGTGGATGGTGTATCCGTGAAACACCAAGATTTTTCTTCGTTCGACCATCCCAGACTCGAGTCCCAGGACTGTTAAGACCTGTTACTGTTTCCTCATCCTCGGATGTATAAGAATGACTACTCTTTGTTTCCTCCTCGCCCTCTTCAACAGAGGAATAACTTGATATGTGACTGTCTGTATTTGCCACTTTATGCTGACTGGAACCTCTTGCAATCGCAGTGTTTCCATTAGAGCCACGATCGTTTCCAGATTCCTTGCTAAACCGTCTCGAGGGCACACGCTCAACAACTTTCTCCCCTTCCTTCTTCTTATAGTTTCTTCCTTTTGCCCATACGCTTTCAAGATTCTCAGGTGCAAGGGTCTCAGTTTTCCTTTGTGACATCATGTCTAGTATATCACCCCATCCCTCTCCTCCTTGATTTCCTTGAGGATATTTCTTATCATTACCTATTTTGGAAGTTATAGGGAAGGAATTCCACGAACGAGAAGATCGAGTGTCCATTAAAAGCAATGGATCTTTTGAGAACTCTGTTACATTCTGTCTATCTGTAGTGCTTTTCTTTTTCGAATTTTTCTGCTGTTCATTTTTCAATTGCACAAGCTCAACACCTGTGACGGAGGGGTCCAGATACCTAGAAAAACGATCAGGAGAGACATTTGAGAGATCTTCAGATGGAGAAGCCTCTTCTGCAGCACTAGATCTGTCATTAGTCTTTAACCTTGATATTACAGCAGCTTCAATCCTCTCATTTATAAACCTGGTAGAGAAAATGAGGACCACTGAGGCGAAAATGAGAGGAAAAATGGTAGTGTATAGAGGTATAAGTTTACCGAGGATTGGCTAAATTTACGACTGGTCGCATCACACAGCAAGCAAAAAGCTCCCTCACGGTATAGCGGAAAAAAGCACAGTGCAGATCCTCTGGCCTAAATGTTAATAAAATGAGACTGTTCACTATATGTTGCAGAACCTGCAAAATAGAGACCATGATATCACCACTTAATAGCAATAAAATGGTAAAACATCCCAAACAGCTCGTTGCAACTTAAACTGCAGAAAACCTTATGCTCGGATTGAGGAGAGAATAATGCAGGGTGCAATTTATCTTCAATGGCCAACACACGTCTGAGTTCTGAGTCTCGTTCTTCAAAACTGAGGCTTCTCTTTTGTTGTCTCTCAATCTTTGCTTGAAATTCGCGGAACAGCTCCACACGTCGGCATATAATATTGATCAGATCCCTATATCAACCCGAAAATTTAGTTTCTTGGAGAAGCAACCGTAACAGAAACTCAAGGTGGGAAGAAGAAACTAAGAAGAACACACCTTGTCAATAGATCAATAAGGTTGACGTTTCTAAACCGCCGTGAAAGTTCCCCGAGGACATCGTTGATAATAAACACCAGTTCTTCAGGACCTTGATTATCTGGTGTTATGCGGGAGTACCAGAGATCCAACACCCATTCAGAAATAAGGTGACGGGTGAAGTGATCAATCGCATCCTCAACGACCTGGGAGTTCACTTTGCTTCTCCAATCAGACCGTGGAGCTGCTTTAGGGTGTTCAATAGGTTTATTTTGAGTTGGTGCATTCAGAGATGAAGCTTTGCTGTTGTAAGCTGAAGCTTTTCTTTTCATTTCAATATCGAATGAGAAATAACGAAGGAGGATGACCAAACACACAGCAGCAGGAAGATTCACCCAAACAGATGAACTTGTCACTGCATATGTTTGAACAAACATGAATATTCAATAGATATTTCAGAAGGAAACACTAGAGTAGAACACAATAAGTAGCTAGTGAACCAATGCCTCCAAAAAGTCAGAAAGCTCATCAACTCCTGAGCTCTTCTCACAAAATAAAATCTGCTCCCAAAGCGCAAAATGAAGGTTATTGATCACACAAGAACACCAAACTTACGGGACATGATGTAGGAAAGTCCGACGACGCATATCACCAGGATTACAATCCGCTTCTTGGCTTCGTCTATCAGGTCCCGAACTGTCACCGTCTGCTTAAGAGTGCTCATAGTTGAATCAAACCTTTTCCCTCTCCTTTTTTCCCAGAAACTAAGGTCCCGTTCACTAGATGAATTTCAAGTCGGGAAATTAGGACCTGATCTTCCAAATCGAAGAAAGATGAACTAACTCTGAAACGTCGAATAGAAAGGAGGCAAGGGATAAAGAAATGCTGCCCTGGGAAACAGTCGAGGAATCGGCGGTAATGAATAATTCTCTCCCGGAGACGCTGGTCGATTCCGTACCGTTTCTCCGGCGAGCGTTCCCGGGAAGATGGTTAGATCTTTTTTAGTTCTCTCTCTTCGTGGTTTGCATTTCAGTCTTCCTACATTTGGCAGCCCAAAGTCCATTTGGATACATTGTTAAGTGTCGAACCTTGGGCCCACTAAAAACCCTGGGCCTACTAACATTAAATTAAATTTACAGAATGACAATATTGCCCTTGTCACCGCCTTTCCCTTCCCTTAAGAAAAAGATTAGAAATATCCAGATCGGGCTCACATGCTTTAGAGAAGAGTTCTGAATTATCTGTATCTATGGAGACTACGAAAGAAAGAGTGGGCTTACTCGATAAGATCCTTCCGCCGAACCTAGCAGACGCCGGCCTCGAAGATTGTGCTCTACCGCCCGATTCTATACAGGAAGCGTTTCGCAAAGCTGCTGACGCTGTGAAATCACGCGCTGCCTCGCTTTTCGAATACGAAGAGGAAGGAGGTTGTGTAGCGGATCCAGGGCCAGTATCTAAGGGAGCTGATACGGTCATCCTTGGCGAGGAAAATGAAGGGAAAAGTGGGCCGTGTATAACCGGAAAGGGGAATGAGAAGTTGGCTGAATCGGAAAAGGGCCGAGATGCTTTGGTGGTGGCAGGCGAAGGAGACGAAGGGACAAGCTGCGGTGATGGTTTGAAGGGCATAGATGTTGAAGGTATTGAGAGCAGCAGGGAGAAGAAGGATGAGAGTGAAGAAGACGAAGAGGAGGAGAAAAAACCGATCTTGGTTGAAGGATTTGTCTGAGAGCCTTCCCATTGTCAAAAACTGTTTGTTTCTAGCTTGTGTATATATAATAAATAAAGAGCAATAGAGTTTTAACAACTTACAAGTCTTGGTGTAATGCTCTGTTTATTGCGTGATGCTTAAAAGTCCGAACTTTGTCTCCCTTCAAGAAGAATGCAGGGAGAGATGCAAACGTTAGCAATCATGTCCCTTCTCTGTTTGTTCTTGCAGAGTTATGTTCTATTTTAGACATGTCTTGTGGAGGAAAAAAAGTCTCAGCAGCTGTCGGTTTATCACATGGATTTAACAGAAAAAAATAAACCTTTGTTGTTTTTGTAGTTTCTGTTTATGGAGCCAGTGCCGCAGGAGGAGAATAGAGAATGATTGGCTTCTCTCTGTTATTGAGTTTGCTTCTTTTTTGCAGAAAAGCAAAAATTGGTACTTATCTATATGTCTAAATGAATGTAACATTTCCACTTACATGTTCCATAAAGATCAGAAGTGAGGCTGCCTTAAGATCATCGTCCTTAAAACACAATTGAGGCCGCCTTAAGATCATCATCTCTAAGAACTGAAATGAGGCCCTCATCGCTAAATGATTCACAGATCACAAAGACAGTAAATCATCCGACACCTTGGGGCTTCCGCGTCCGTCTCTTCAATGGTAGAGATGAGACCATTATGCTCGTACTAGGGTACACGAGAGAGAGATAAAACGCGCCTCTACCCTCCGCTTACATGGCTCCGCAACCCAAAAACAGGAGACGAGTGATGAAGAAGAAGAGCAGACCCGTCAACATCACCATTTTAGCTTATAGCATGAGTAATCACTAATCAGTGTGGTGCTTTTTCTTCAATCTCACGTTTTCCTATTATGGAAAATGATTGGTTTTCTTTATGTTATACAGTTTGATTGTTGTGACAATGTTACATGTATTCTTGGTCATTTTTCACTCCAAAGTCCGGTTGTCTTCTCGTACTAATCAATTTTAAGCAATTACTAGGCCCATAACTTTTATTATATATTTGATAGGCCCATGTTCTTATTATATTTGAAGCACTATCTCACGCGCGAAGCTCGTCCTCCGACACACGCGCACGCTCTTTCACGCGCCTTCTCGCTCGTCCGTATACGGTTTTAACCCACCGTAGATCCACCAGCGTCTACTCTAAACGCCTCTGGCAAGGAATCGCTGGTTCGCACTACTACTTCTGGAGGACGATAGGCTATTTACTTTTCACAGAATACGGAGAAATTTTACAAGCGAAAATTTAAAATTTAAAGATCCACTTTGACTTCTGAACGAGCTAAGCGGTTTCTCGGATCACTCTTGCTTCCTCTCCATCCAGGTTCTTCTCCCTTCATAATTGTAATTACTTTCCGTACGTTTTGTCTCTGGGTAGCGTTTAGCTCTGTTGTCCACAAACTGTTTGACGAAATGCGTCTGTGAAAATTCACAATACTCAATATCATGAAATTTTTAGCGCAATGGAGAGAAATGACGAGGAGCTCAAAAAGGCTCAGACGCTGGACGCTCGGGCCAGAAACATAAGTCACAATGTTCGATGCACTGAGTGTGGGAGTCAGTCCATTGAAGACTCGCAGGCTGATATTGCTATTCTCCTTAGACAGGTTTGACCTTTACTTTGTGTTTTTTTTTCCCTCAAAAGGATAAATTGAGTCTAGTTTTGCTCTCTGTTCCTCTGATACATGTGAGTTTTGCAGTTGATCCGCGATGAGATAGGAGCTGGAAAAACTGACAAAGAGATCTACAATAAGCTCGAGGATGAGTTTGGGGAGACGGTGCTTTATGCCCCAAAATTTGATATGCAGACCGCTGCTTTGTGGTTGACACCGGTCAGTTTGAGCAGTAATTAAGAGTTGAAATCTCCATGGGGACGTTTAGTTTAACGGACTTTACTATATGGTGTTGACAGGTTCTAATTGCTGGAGGTGCTGCTGGAGTGTTGGCTTACAAAAAGCACAGGCAAATGACAAATGTACACATCATGGCCCTGAACCTTGTTAGAGGTGTTCCATTGACTCCAAAAGAGAGAGTTACCATTCTTGATGTTCTTATTCCACCTCCACCTCCTACTCAGGGAGTGGCTTCCCGATTGAGGAGATGGCTAAACCGGTAGATGCCATGTTACCTTAGTTTTCGTGTTCAACAGATTGTTTATTTAGCCAACAATATAGATTTGAGCCATGAACACGAAGGAGTGTGTACACATAGATTTGCTTCCATTACAAGTAATTTACTCCCCATAAAGTTATATAATGGAATTTCCATAAGAATGCCTTGTGATGGGATATGAGGAAACGTGTAATCGAATTTATGATACTTGTTGGATCTTTGCTTGTAAACAGAGAGCAGGTCGTTATATTGCTTCCGGCTCAGAGAGCTTTCTTTGCAAATTATTTGGTGTGCTAAATGAGCTTTTCTTTGCAAATCTTTACAGAACTTACCCGAAGCGCACATAACTTGTTGAACTGCTTACTACTACACTATACAAGAAACAATGAGTGAAGGGAGAGAAATTTGGTCTCGAAGGAGACTTATAACACTTGAACATCACAAGGAGATTACACAGCTTAAGTATCTGAGTTTCCTCTTTTTAGGGGGTCAAGTTCTTATCTTCTAACACTTTATGCAACATAATTTGTAGCAAATAATAACATACAACGCTCGGTGATTACACATGGCATTTAATTTCTTCCGAGGGTCAATCATAAATTATCTAGTCATATCTTTACTCTCTTCCAAATATGACTTCAGAATCAACAGATTCACTCATCAAGGGCGGCGGCAGATTCTATTTAGTCCCACTGGTTCCTGTTCATATATTAAGAAGCAGCTTCTTGAAACACTTCCCACACGGCTCAATATAAAGGCTGAGAGTAGGCTATTTACCTCTGTATTGTCATGCTCGAAGTGAACAAGAAACACGCAGTTACATTTCTCCTGATCATGAATCCCTCTCTTGATATTCACAACATGAGCATCACAGTACAGTGCATGATCCTCCCTTTCCTGCTCATTAACCACCCCAAGTTTCCATTCTTATGTTAAAAGTTTTTGTTATAGGTTCCGTCCTTCATAATGAGATCAAAGGCAGCCATACCTGGAAACATAGAACTAGGTCTCCAACATTTACTCTCCCACACTCTGGTGGTTCTACAGGAATAGATCGCTCACGCACTGCTGTTCTGATGTTCACCCACTCATCGTGTTGGTGGTCGAATCCAGAAAATCTTATGCGCACTTCCTGTTGCAGACATTCTCAGTTGTAAACCAATCAGCCACATAACAAAAGATAAGAGCCCACATAACAAAAGATAAGAGCCTTACCATTTCACCAGTCCGAAGAACTCTATACGTAATGAACGAAGACACATCATACCTGAAAGACCACAAAGGCATACTACATTACAAATTAGGCTTCTGAATAAAGGTTTTCGCACTGAACATGTATTAGGTAGGGACCTTGCTTCTTGAATGAACAATTAAAAAAGTCATGTACTAAGAGTTGCACCCAAACGTATGTATGTTTATTACTTGTTCTGTTTGGAAAGTCCAGGAGATATATTATAGAAAATGAAACATGACATGCAATGCAAGGAAATATTTCTTACCACGCGTAGTCCCTAGCTGATTTAGCCTCAAAAGCCAGATCAGCTACATCAGAGGCCTTACCTGTGATATCAAAATGTTCATAGGGGTCATTAGTTGGAACATTAAAAGAACCTAATAGGGCACACAAGGAAATGAAACAAGCCTTTCCGTCTTTGAACAATAGTAGTGTTTTCAGCAGCATTTCTGCCATTTCCTGTATAGCAGAAATTTGATAAGTCAACAATCTGCAAACGGGGAGGAGATGGCAAAGTCTGTGATTTCGCTTGAGTTTTCTGCTTCAGCTTCTCTTGAAACCAATTCTGAACCTGAAAAACCTCAATCAAATAAGAAGTTACTTCCGGTCCACTTACATTTACCAATTTGCATGAAGAAAAAGAGACGCACCTGATTCCAGGTTACCGAGGATTTTCCATCCCGATTCACAGAGCAACTGTTGAATCAATGAAACAAACCGAGATAAGAAGACATAAATATTTCAGATATCTAGCATGAAACTAATTAATAAACTGTAAAATCCAATATTATCCTATAATTCAGAAAATGCTTGCACTACACCACGGACATGCTTGCATCTCTATTCTCTACCAAACACAATCACAAGATAAATTCTCCAACAATTAAAATAGAGAATACCTAAAAGTGGAGGCAACAGTTTGACAGAAATCTTTATGGAGAGATTGATCACCGAGCTCCTTAAACAGATTCTCCATGTCTACAATCTTCGCAGAAGAAGAGGAATCATGTTACATCGCACGAATCTCTAATAAAAGAAAAACAGAAAGCAAAGAGAACCTCAGCCAATGTAAACTCGGTGAAATAGTGAGAGGAATCATCGGGAGCAGCCATTATCGAGGGCAGGAGGAAGAAGAAGTAAAGGTTCCTTCATACTACTAGTATGATACTAGGGAAAAAGGTTAAAAACAAGACGAATCACGAACTTTATGGTCCAGGCTAAAATCTTAATTTTGTGCTTAAAAATTCAAATTTTATATATAAATTTTTTAATTTTGGTCAAAACATATATTGATTGTTAACTATGTTAGTTAACGATTAAATCTCTGGTAATAAACCGTTAAGTGACACATGTACGACAGAATGAATTAAAAATTAAAATAAAATAAAATGAAATAAATAAATAAAATAAAATCATGTTATTTTGTTCTATTTTATTTATTTTATGTTATTTTATTTTACTTCATTTTATTTTATTTTACTTCGTTTTATTTTATTTTATTTTTATTTATCTTATTATATTATATTTTATTTTATTTTATTTTAAATTTGTGTACACATATCGACTAAATTAGTCGTACACGTGTCGCTTACCAGTTTATTAATGAAGATTTAACCGTTGACTAACACAATTAAGAGTCAATGTAGGTTTTGGCCAAAATTAGAAAATTCATGTATAAAATTTGAATTTTTTAAGCACAAAACTAAGATTTTAACCGGACTATATTAGTATATGATTCAGCTTTATAGAAAAAGTTCGATGTGGTTTTGGCCTTTTTCCCTATGATACTATGATGCCTTCAGAGTTCAGTGTGCCTTAATAAATTGCAACGAGGCCCATAACTTAATGGACCCATAATGAAAACAAACGCCCCAAACCCAACTCATTTAAATTACCCACGAGGTCAAATGTTTTTTTTTTGTCGTGGTCAAAGGATATTTAAACTTTACTTTTTGTAATCACCTATTATACTTTTAAAAATTTTTGTTTAAAATTTGGAATATCTAGTACTATAAATTTATTTACAAGACCATTTACAATTGGCTTGAAACTATCAAGAACTAACAA
This sequence comes from Lepidium africanum, assembly GCA_900406405.1. Lineage (NCBI taxonomy): Eukaryota > Viridiplantae > Streptophyta > Magnoliopsida > Brassicales > Brassicaceae > Lepidium > Lepidium africanum. The sequence continues at coordinate 49,314 of OVAX01000135.1, forward strand.
TGAGAGAGAATTCTCTCGATCTTCTCTCTAAACTTGCAATTCTTCTCTTTATTTTCACAACCGTCGACGGTTTTTTCATCATTATGGCCGACGGTTTCTACTCAATGTGGGTAGTTTTCTCCAACCGAGGAGAGTACGAATATTGTGTTAAGGCATGGTCCATGGTCGTTCAATGAGTGGATGATTACATGCCACAAATGGTTATCTACTAGCACTGATGAAGATCTTGATGTCTTGCCATTCTGGGTCAAAATTTATGGGATTCCAATTTGCTATCTAACTCCTCGGAGGGTTACACATATCAGACATGTTCTCGGTAATTTTCTGGAAACTAATTTTGCTTCAGAGAGTTCGACCATGAGAGACTATATCCAAGTCAAACTACTCTGGAACATCAATCATCCTCTGCGCTTCCAACGTCTGTTCAAGTTTGGAGAAGAATCGACTTTATTGAAATTCGATAACGAAAAATTGAGACTTTTCTGGTCAAAGTGTGGAATGCTATCACACGATTCATCCGAATGTGTTCCAGTCACTGACGCTGATATGCCACTTCCTCGGCCTTCTGATGATGACAACAGTGACGATGATCCCTCTGAAGACAATTATGCCTCCCGTAAGCATGATGATACAGAAGCGATGGAAACACAACCACATTCAGATCAATCTTCAGGCATCAACAGGAACACATCACGCAAGCGAAAAACATCTGAAACTGCTCATGTAAGCATGTCTGTGAAGCCTAAAATGCGTTGTTTTGGGTACACAGTCCATCGAAACTTGGTAACAGATGATGTTGGTGACACAGTGATGAAGCACTACTATTGTCTCTCTGATACTATTAAGGTACAAAATTTTTATGATGATACTGTTGGTCCTTCTTGTGCTTGCAATGACCATATGGGTTCGGGACAAAACCCACTTCAAGGTGACGGTTCGGTGGGCCATCAGCCACCGGAGTCAGGATGAACACAATATTTTGGAACTGCCGGGGTATTAAAGGGTCTCTAGTGGTTCGACACCTTGTGAGCATGACGAAGAAGTATGCTCCAGACTTACTCTTTTTAATAGAAACGAAGAATCGAAACGAAGTGGTTTATGAAGTTGCAGCAAAATTAGGATATGTTAATGTATGTTGTGTCCCACCTCATGGTCTTGGTGGCAGTCTAGCTTTATTTTGGAATAGTTATGTTTCTGTTAATTTCTTTTGTAATGATGAAAGGCTCTTTGACCGTAAAATTACTATCAATCAAACAAAGAGTTCATTCTATTTTTCCTTTGTCTATGGCCATCCAATTTGTGGATTAAGACATGTTCTTTGGGAATGATTACAAAGGATAGCGATTAACAGAAATGGTCCATGGATTATGTGTGGTGATTTCAATGAAATTGTGAGCAACAACGAGAAAAAAAGGTGGTGTTCTACGCGAGGAATGGATTTTTCGATAATTTAGAAGGATGATTGAAGTTTTTCAAATGCATGAGTTACCTTTTAAAGGTAACAGATTTTCTTGGTGTAGTCGACGAAACAATGACATAGTGGAATGTTGTCTTGATCGAGTGATGGTAAATTCGGAATGGTTATCGATGTATTCGGCTTCAGAAATTGAGTTTTTATCACTCTATGAATCTGATCATCGCCTTGTGGTTATCAACATGAATAAAACAACAGAACGAGGTTGGAAACTATTTACTTTTGATACATTTAATCCAAAATCCGGATTTGAAGACGTTGTGCGAAGTGGATGGAGCTCTGGTCCTTGACGGGTAGACAACTCTGTAACAACTCGTCTAGCTCAATGCTGGAGATCAATTTCTATTTGGAAACAAACTCAAGACCATAATTCATGTCGTCGGATTAATGACCTTAATCAACTGATCGACGACACTATAACAGATGCCTCCATCAATACCAATCAAATCCACAGTCTTCGTTCATATTTGATAGCAGCATATCGCGATGAAGAAGACTACTGGAAAAATAAGAGCCGTATTCAATCGGTCGACGATCACCACATATATGGTAATAGAGATATTGGTGGTGAAGCAGTGCAATACTTTAAAGACTTATTATCCACTCGTTCTTCTCCATAAGATATTCACAATGCACTGAAAGAGGTTCCCGCCATGGTCACATTGGACGTGAACACTTTATTAACAAAATTTGTCTTGAATGAAGACATTCATCTAGTGGTTTTTGATATTGGTGCTACGGAAGCACATGGTCATGATGAGTTTACTGCTACATTCTTCCAACAATATTGGCACATCATTGGGGATTCAATTGTCCAGGAAGTCAAATCATTCTTTGAAACTGGCGACATGCCAACCTCTTGGAACCATACAAATATTTGCTTATTACCAAAGATAAACCAGCCGAAGACAATGAAGGACTTCCAACCGATTAGTTTGTGTAATGTTTTATATAAGATCATCTCCAAGATATTGGTCAAACATCTTAAACAAGTCTTACCTGATGTGATTGCGAATACTCAAGCAGCATTTACTATAGGATGATTAATCACGGACAATGTTCTTAGTGCTCATGAGCTCTTTCACTCGCTGCGTACAAATAAGAAGTGCTCTGAACAATATATGGCAATCAAAACAGATGTCAGTAAGGCTTATAACATAATTGAATGGCAATTTTTAGAAGGATTCTTAGAGCGCAAAGGTTTCTCGACACTTTGGATACGATGGATCATGGCTTGTGTCCGAACGGTATCATTTTCTGTTCTCATAAATGGTTCTCCTTACCAAAACTTTAGTCCCACTCATGGGCTTTGACAAGGAGATCTGTTGTCACCTTCACTATTTATTCTATGTGCGGATGTCCTCAGTCACTTATTAACATCATCACAATTACATGGACACCTTCAAGGTATCAGTATTTGTCGACGAGCTCTAGTAATCTCTCATTTATTCTTTACTGACGAGTCCCTTTTCTTTATCCGTGCAGATACACATAACAGTACGCATCTCAAGAACTTGTTTGACTTATATGCAAGAGCGTCAGGATAACTCATCAACTTAGATAAGTCCTGCATCACATTTGGAAACAAGGTCTTCCCCAATACGTGGTCTCGTATACAGCAGTGCTTAGGAATACTAAATATTGGAGGTGGAGGTAAATATGTAGGCCTCCCTGATCAGTTCAGCCGAAATAAAAGTCGTATGTTCTCATATATTAAAGACAAGGTTAGTCAGAAGATTAATTGTTGGCAAACCAGATTTTTATCACCGGCAGGTAAAGAAACGTTAATATAGGTTGTTGCTTATAAAATGCTTGTATACTCAATGAGTTGTTTTCAATTACCGTCTATATTATGTCATGACATATATCAAATAATAACTCGATTCTGGTGGGGCTCAACAGACTCACATCGGAAAATTCCATGGGTTACTTGGAATAAGATCACAAAGCCAAAGCAACATGGGGGATTAGGCTTTAAAGATCTCAAGTTATTTAATCAAGCTCTTCTAGCCAATCAAGCATGGAAAATTCTTCAACGGCCACAATGTTTATTATCCAGAGTACTGAAAGCAAGATATCACCCTACAACAACATTACTCAATGCAAAGCTCATATCCACCTCTTCTTACGGTTGGAAATCAATACAATTTGGTATGCAATTACTCAACCATGGCTTCTTTAAACAAATAGGTACTGGTGAAACTACGACAATTGGTTTGAACCCTTGGATACCGGTGAGCCCAACTCGGCCTGCAAAATTGTTACCACCATTCCATCCAACAACATAGTGGCGATACTCCTCAATGCTGAGACCAAACAATTGGACAAAACACAATTACATGCCATGATCGATTGTTCAGACCATGATTACATCAAACGTCTGTATATTCCAATTGTTTCACAACAAGACTCATATATATGGCAATATACACCCTCCAGAATATATACGGTGAAGTCAGGATATTGCATAGCACATGCAATGAATACATCCTTCAGTGACCAACCACCTCTTGCAGCACAACTAGATATTGCTCATCATTTATGGTAGTTGCTTATACATCCAAAGATCCGTCATTTTATTTGGCGATTAACATCAAAGGCTTTACCGACGGCCGATAACCTGTTAGCAAGACAATTAACTCCACTGACGACATGCATACGATGCTGCTCCGAATTTGAAATAGTAGATCATCTGTTTTTCCTGTTCTTTTGCTCAAGCAATTCGGCGATGCTTTGGTGTTCCACTTCATTTACTTACTAATCCATCTACATCATTCATGGATTGAGTATGTTTCCTTATTTCGATCACAAATGATACTAACCTCCAGGATTATACACATTATCTTCTGTGGTTTCTCTTATGGAGGTTATGGAAAACTAGAAAAGCATTACGATTTGCCAATCGAAACTTCACGATTGCAGAAACATGGAATCGAGTTTGTTTGGATATCCAAGAGTGGGACAATATTACTGCTGCAACCAGCCAACCTCTACAACATTCACGAAACAACGACATTAACACAAGGACATGGACTCCTCCCCCTGCCACATGGAACAAAGTTAATTACGATGCATCTCATCATGATATGAGTCCTATATCTGGGATGCTCTAGGAACATATTTATACAATGGTATAGGAAAGTTTGAAGGATGATTCACAACGGAAGAGGCAAAAGCATCGGCTTTAATCTGGGCAATACAATCTGCATATGCTCTAGGTTATCAGAATGTAATATTCGAAAGTAATAGCTTGATAATCAATCAATCACTCAAACAGCCCTGCTTAAATTTGCGATTACGTACATATGTGAACGTTATTCAAGCTTGGAAGCTAATGTTTGACAACGTCGTATGGTGCTATAAATCTAGGAATGCAAACCAATGTCTGGATTTACTTGCCAAAACAATTTGTTTCTCATCCTATATATCTCTGGCAAATGTTTCCACACTATCCAATATTTTTACGAAGTAAACATTGATCACAATCTTTAATAAATAAGTTTCGATGAAAAAAAAAAAAAATTGGCTTGAAACTATCGAGACAGAGTGAACAAACCAATCACGAGGAATCTTCCTAGTCATGAGCTGGTAATGGTGTATATTAATAGAGTACTCATATGATTACTGACATAATTTACTCCAAATTATTTATACTATTATATTTGGCGTTTTTGGTCTTATATCATATTTAATTTAATCACAGCTAATCCTCACTACGGCTCTTCCTATTTTTTGATTTTTTTTAAAGTCAATCATGTATTTCTCCCATGCAAGATTCGTTTTTTTGGAATATCATATTATAAAAACATAAGCCTTAGTTTATTAAATAATAAACGTGCTTTTATACATTTAAATACACAGTCAAATATAGTTGAAAATTACGGCAAAGTGCCTCAGATAGTTGACCAAGACACAAATACGCAAACAGATATAAATCTGAGTCAGATTTGTAATTCGTGCATAGCTGTCATTCTTAATTTGTTACATGTTGGTTACGGTATACGATTAATCACGCACATTAAGAAATAATGTACTTAACTTAGTGAACAAAATTATTAGCATCTAATAAATGGGTCAGGATGTTTAAACTCAATACAGAGAGTCTTTGGGATATTACTAATTAAATAATTAAGCGTAATAGACTGCTTAATTTGTTCCTCCTTTATACATTGCTTTATATCCATTATGCATATTTAATTATTTATGAATTTGAAAAGGCCAACTTATCTATTGTCTACGGGAGAAGGTGAGGAAAGACAAAACAAATAAAGCCAACGAATACCACCTATAATGTATTTTACCAGCTACATCATTTGGCACGAAGCTTTTCCAAACGCATTATATATAAAATAATTGACTTATGTATGATTGATTAAGCAGCCTTCATTTCCTCACATGTGGCCCTTCTGTTAAAAGATTTTTCCATTATTACATGGATTACTATAATAATCACAATATTTAGCCAGTGGCTTATTTTATAAGAGAAAAAAAAGCGAAACAGAGGACCAAAGAGAGCGTAAGAAAGTCGTTGTTTCTATTTATGCTCGTCTCTTCACCATTTTCTTCACTCTTTCTCTCTGAATTTTTCAGAGGCAAACACTCACAGGAGCTAGATTGGTTAAACGGATCCAAAAATGGATTACGATCCAGCTCATGCTATGAGCAGAGGTGGGAGTATGCGTCAAAGCATAAGTCGTAGTGTGAGCAGAGCCAGTAGACACTTAGAGGACGTATTCTCCACAAGCTCTAGAAGAACCAAATCAGTAAACGAAGACGAAGAAGCTCTCAAATGGGCAGCCATCGAGAAACTCCCTACATACAACCGTCTCCGTACCAGTCTCATGCCTGCACTTGCAGAAGACGACGTTTACGGTAACCAGCTCTTGAACAAGGAGGTTGACGTCACCAAGCTTGACGGCGAAGAACGGAAAAAGTTCATCGACACGGTCTTTAAAGTCGCTGAGCTCGACAACGAACGGATCTTAACCAAGCTAAGGAACAGGATCGACCGAGTTGGGATTCAGCTTCCAACAGTGGAAGTGAGGTACGAAAACTTGACGATACAAGCAGATTGTTATACCGGTGATAGATCTCTTCCTTCGCTGATTAACACGGTGAGGAACATGGGAGAAGCTGCTCTAAGCATGATCGGAATTCACCTTGCTAAGAAAGCTCAGCTTACTATCCTTAAAGATGTTTCAGGGATCATCAAACCTTCGAGGATGACACTTTTGTTGGGTCCTCCTTCTTCAGGGAAGACAACGCTTTTGTTGGCTCTTGCTGGTAAACTTGACAAGTCTCTTGAAACCACTGGGGACGTGACTTACAATGGTTACCGTCTCAACGAGTTTGTTCCCATCAAGACATCTGCTTACATTAGCCAGAACGATCTTCATGTTGGTATCATGACCGTTAAGGAAACTCTTGATTTCTCTGCTAGATGTCAAGGCGTTGGTACACGTTACGGTATGTTCTTAATAGTTTGACTTATCTTACTGTTCCTTTTTTATTATTAGTTCATTTAATGATCTTATTTGCAATCTATGGCAGATCTTCTAAATGAGCTAGCAAGAAGAGAAAAGGACGCTGGGATTTTTCCTGAAGCCGATGTTGATTTGTTCATGAAGGCCTCTGCTGCTCAAGGCGTCAAGAGTAGTCTCATCACTGATTACACTCTCAAAGTCAGTCCCCTTAAAGCCTTTTCCTTGCTTATATAGAATTAGAAAATTATTCTAGAATAGCTATGGCTTTCAATTACTTAGTTCTTTAACTTACAAAGAATGCATATGTTAGATAAATGTTATGTTTTTTTTATGATAATTCAACTTAGTATTATTCTTTCTAGTAGTCCAGTTATGTCCCAATACTTATGAAGCTTTTGGTGAAACAGATTCTGGGGCTTGATATTTGCAAGGACACTATAGTTGGAGATGACATGATGAGAGGTATTTCAGGAGGACAGAAGAAGCGTGTGACAACTGGTGAGATGATTGTCGGACCAACTAAGACTCTGTTCATGGATGAGATATCCACCGGTCTTGACAGTTCCACTACTTTCCAAATTGTCAAATGCCTGCAACAGATCGTTCACCTCACAGAAGCCACTGTCATGATATCTCTTCTTCAACCTGCTCCTGAGACATTTGATCTATTCGATGATATAATTCTATTGTCTGAAGGGCAGATTGTGTACCAGGGACCTAGAGACCACATTCTAGAGTTCTTTGAGAGCTTTGGGTTCAAGTGTCCAGAAAGAAAAGGAACAGCTGATTTCTTGCAAGAGGTGAATATATAGATATGTTTAGCTTTGCTATTTTTATTTTGATCCAAAAATGACATACTAATTACATTTACTTGTGCAACAGGTAACCTCTAAGAAAGATCAACAACAGTACTGGGTTGATCCAAACAGACCCTATAGATACGTTCCAGTGTCAGAGTTCGCTAGCAAATACAAGACATTCCATGTTGGAACTCAACTCTCTAATGAACTGTCGGTACCATTCGATAAGTCCAAAGGCCACAAAGCAGCTCTGATGTTTGACAAGTACTCAATCACAAACAGAGAACTTCTCAAAAGTTGCTGGGACAAAGAATGGATGCTCATGAAGCGAAACTCATTCTTCTACATCTTCAAGACCGTTCAAATCATCATCATTGCGGCAATCACGTCAACCCTTTTCCTTAGAACCGAAATGCACACAAGGAATGAGACTGACGCCAACGTCTACGTTGGAGCACTACTGTTCGCAATGATTCTCAACATGTTTAACGGTCTTGCAGAGATGGCGATGACGATTCAGAGACTTCCAGTCTTCTATAAGCAAAGAGATCTCTTGTTTCATCCACCATGGACATACACACTTCCCACTTTCTTGCTAGGGATTCCAATCTCCATCTTTGAGTCTACAGCATGGATGGTGGTGACATATTACTCCATAGGATTTGCACCTGATGCAGAACGTTTCTTCAAACAATTCCTAATCATATTTTCAGTCCAACAAATGGCTGCCGGTATATTTAGGTTCATTGCATCTATTTGTAGGACAATGACCATAGCCAATACCGGTGGTGTGCTTGTTCTACTAGTCGTCTTCTTAACCGGAGGTTTTCTGCTTCCTCGAAGTGAGATCCCGGTTTGGTGGAGATGGGCTTATTGGATATCTCCTCTTTCATACGCTTTCAATGCCATCACCGTCAATGAAATGTTTGCTCCTAGATGGGACAAAATGGTAACTCATCTTTATTGTCCTTCTTCTTTGATAACTCAGAATCTGGACCTTTGATATTAGGCCCCCTAGGTTCTCCTTGACCAGACTTAGATAATTTGTAGGCTTGTAATTAATCAACTTTCTTTGGTGGTGAAAAATTGCAGTCTGCAGACGGCACAACGAGGTTGGGAACAAGGGTACTTAATATGTGGGATGTATTTGATAATAAGAATTGGTATTGGATTGGAGTTGGAGGCTTGCTTGGTTTCGCTATCCTCTTCAACGGTCTTTTTACACTAGCACTTACTTATTTAGACCGTAAGTATTCTTTTCTGTTGGATCACGTATATTTTTGCTGTCACCGACTCAAAAGTATTAACATGTCTGTCTCTATATATGTAAAATAACAACAGCTCTTGGAAAGGCACAAGCTGTAATTTCAGAAGAAGGTGATGAGGATGCATCCAATAGTAAGTAAACCTTTGTCTACATTTAAATAATTCATATAAAATCATATAAGTATATTCAAAGTTTAACTCTTTTTATCTCACAAATGTTGGAAAACAGGGGAGACTGAGATGAAGAATGTAAACACCAAGAAAGGAATGGTTCTTCCTTTCACTCCTCTTGCTATGTCATTTGATGACGTTAAATATTTTGTTGACATGCCTGCGGTAATCTTCTTAAAACTAATTGTTTAAATATATATATAAATTATGAAGGACAAAAACTCATAACAAATTGGATGGTGCAGGAAATGAGGGACCAAGGTGTTCAAGAAACCAGGCTGCAACTTCTAAGAGGAGTGACAAGTGCATTTAGGCCAGGAGTTTTGACGGCTTTGATGGGAGTCAGTGGCGCAGGAAAGACAACTTTGATGGACGTTTTAGCTGGAAGAAAAACTGGTGGCTATATAGAAGGAGATGTAAGAGTGTCTGGCTTCCCAAAGAAACAAGAGACATTTGCTAGAATCTCTGGTTACTGTGAACAAACAGACATTCACTCTCCACAAGTTACTGTAAGAGAATCACTTATCTTTTCCGCTTTCCTTCGCCTTCCCAAGGAAGTAAGCAAAGAGGATAAAATGATGTTTGTGGATCAAGTAATGGAATTAGTGGAGTTAGTGGAACTGAAAGATGCAATTGTGGGTTTACCTGGAGTCACAGGGCTTTCCACTGAGCAGAGAAAAAGATTAACAATAGCTGTTGAGCTTGTAGCTAACCCTTCAATTATCTTCATGGATGAGCCTACTTCAGGATTGGATGCTAGAGCAGCTGCCATCGTGATGAGAGCAGTGCGAAACACAGTGGACACAGGAAGAACAGTTGTGTGCACCATCCACCAACCGAGCATTGATATTTTTGAGGCTTTTGATGAACTACTACTAATGAAGAGAGGAGGACGTGTCATCTACTCAGGTCCCTTGGGAAGAAACTCTCACAAGATTGTTGAGTACTTTGAAGCCATTCCTGGAGTTCCAAAGATTCCGGAAAAGTACAATCCAGCCACTTGGATGCTGGAAGCCAGCTCCATTGCGGCCGAGTTGAAGCTTGGTGTCGACTTTGCTGATCTATACTTGGATTCTGCCTTATGCCAGTAAGTAAACAGAACAAAATGTAGTATTGTTAAGTGATAATATACATGATCTTACTAACAAACCTATGAATTATTGATACAGGCGAAATAAGGCACTGGTGAAAGAACTGAGTGTGCCTCCGGAAGGAACAGCTGATCTCTATTTCCCAACTCAATTTTCACAGAACACATGGGGACAATTCAAATCATGTCTATGGAAGCAATGGTGGACTTATTGGAGATCTCCTGACTACAACGTTGTCCGGTTCATCTTCACCTTAGCAACATCACTCATGATTGGTACTGTCTTTTGGCAAATTGGAGGTAACAGATCAAACGTACAAGACCTGACAATGGTAATCGGAGCAATCTACGCAGCTGTTATATTCGTGGGAGTAAACAACTGCTCGACAGTACAGCCTATGGTGGCAGTGGAAAGAACAGTGTTTTACAGGGAAAAAGCAGCTGGAATGTACTCAGCTATACCTTATGCTATCTCTCAGGTGACTTGTGAGCTACCTTATGTCTTGGTTCAGACCACATACTATTCCCTTATTGTCTACGCCATGGTTGGATTCGAGTGGAAAGCTTCCAAGTTCTTGTGGTTCATCTTCATCAATTACTTTTCATTCCTCTACTGGACTTACTACGGCATGATGACTGTCTCACTCACGCCTAACCAGCAAGTTGCTTCTATATTTGCATCAGCCTTCTATGGTGTTTTCAATCTCTTTTCTGGATTTTTTGTCCCAAGACCCAAAATTCCCAAATGGTGGGTCTGGTATTATTGGATTTGCCCTGTAGCTTGGACCATATATGGCTTGATCACTTCTCAATACGGTGACGTTGAGACTCCTATTGCTTCTATTGGTGGTCCTCCTGGCCTCACTGTCAAACAATACATAAAAGACCAATACGGTTTTGAATCAGACTTCATGGGACCTGTCGCTGCTGTTCTTGTTGGCTTCACTGTCTTCTTTGCCTTCATCTTCGCCTTTTGCATCAAGACTCTCAACTTCCAAACTAGATAACCACTTTTTTACTCTGTTTTCTTGTGAAACAATTGTTTGCAATAAAGTTTTTATTTTATTTTTTCTTTTCTTACTGTTATCTTTTTTTTTTGTAATGTAAAAATTTATCTATAAAATGTAAACCGTTTTAGAAATAATAATTACAACTGAAACCAATCTGAGTGTTTGAATTGCATATGTTTATTCTTTTACATTGCATATTCTGTTCTTACTTATTTAGTTAATCGTTTTAATAATAAGTCCATAACTATATGTCCGATAATTAATTATACGGACCTATACTCTTATTTTTCTTTATTAATGACCTTTTTCGTGAAGACAGAGACTAGACGGGATACTGAAGTAAAGCCTTTAAAGCCCAAATTTAGATTTAGATGCTTCTTCAAGGGTTTTGAGCGAATTTCTTAGCAGCAGCGTCGATGGGAGACACCACAGCCTTCGAGAAGACAGCGGCAGAGCTACGGCATGAGATCGATGAGCTTCACCGTCAGCAGCGCGAGGTATTATCTCGACCTTAATCTCATTCTCAATTTTCAACACTGTTGACAACAATGGTTTGATTCTATATCCTGATCAGATTACCGAGAGACTTCGTGACCCTCGTGGACTCCGTCGAGGAGGCTTCTCAGGCGCTGCACCTCGCAACCAAGGCCGTAGAGTCTTTCCTCGACCTGTAATCTATCTTTTCCTTTATTCTCTTTCTCACCTTTTGAGTTGAAAGATATTACGTTTATTAAATTTTCTTTTCTTCTTTTGAAGGCGGATAGAAATGACGTAGAAGATGAGCCTCCTGCTAAACGGAGATTGTCTTCTGCTGTTGTTAAGGTAATTTTTGTGTTGGGAAAGTGATGTATTTTCATTGATAGATAATAAGAAGTGAGTTTCTTAACTTCTTGGAAAACTTTAGGTCGAAGGTGAAGATGTTAGTAAAGTTGAAGAGATGCCAATTGATGGAAATGGAAACCAGGATTTAGTTGGTGAAAATGGGAACTCTGATCAAAGTGACAAGAAGCTATCTGGTCAGCATCGTGGAAGTTGGTCCCAGAGGGATGCAGAACAAAGAGGGAGCAGGAAGGTAATCAATCCGACACACCTTTTTCGTGGTAAAGAAGGGAGTGTTTACTCAATGGTTGTTGTTGTTGTGCTTTAAATCAGGGGTTTGAAGCTTTTGCATTACCGGAGCCTGCACCAAGGGTTTTACCTAAGAATGAGGATCCTAAACTGGTTAATAGGAACAGAAGAATGTTGGGGAATCTTCTAGGGACTTTGGAGGTATTTATTGAGAATTACATAGACAGATACATGCTAGATGAGCATGGATGAGCTGATACGTGCTAGATGTGTCGTGCTTTGTTCAAATTATTGCATTCTCACTTGTCTACTGTTGCCCTTCTGCAGAAGTTTAGAAAAGAAGATAAACAGCGTTCTGGAACAGATGCATACGCTAGACGGTCTGCTGCTCTACAAAAGGTAAGCACACACTTTATATTTACATGGCTTGTTTCATATTTAACGAAGCTGTTTCTGTTCATTGAGGGGAACGTCACTTTATTGTACTTGAATTTGATAATCTCCACTTTCTATGCAAGCATCTCCGTCCAGCTTCTTTTGACTTGTACCGTTGCAGAGGAGCATAAATCGACCTAGATATGATTTAGGTTTTGACATTTGGTCTTCTTGCCCCTGGATTTGGAGAAAATAAATTATTTCTAGGATGTTACGTGTTACTTCATTATATGTCCAGTTAGAAGTGTGCTCATTAAGGGACTTAATTTTTAGTATTACAATGTGTTAACAGTGTTTGTGTCCCTCCTACTCGTATAGGCTGAGGAAAAGGCTCGTGAAGAAAGTGAACGGCTAAGGCTGCAAGAGCGTGAAACTTTAACTGAAAAGAGGAGAAGAGATCTTGTAAGCAGCCTGCTACAGCTTATTCTCTTTTATATACTATTCCGAGTGCAGTCTTGTGTTGTAGTGATCTGATATAACCAATTTAACTTGTCAATCAGACTCTCCGAGCTCGTGTTTCTGCTAAAGCAGAACAAAAGAAGCTGGAACTGCTTTTCCTTCAGTGGAGTGAGCACCAAAAGAAACTTAGCAATTTTACAAGGTACTGTTGAGATGCTCGTGCTTTGATTTCCATAAGCTTATCCTTACTCACTCTGCATTGTGAGTCTTAATGATGAGCTTGCTATGTATCGAATTTGCAGGTTATTTTTATTTTCGGTCCAAATTGTGCATATTCACAATTTTATAGAGGCAAAGATAAGTTTCCATTCAAGTGCATACAAATGTTGATGGGCAAGGCAGTGTTTGGTGTTGTATGGCCTGCCATAGGTAGAAATTGCTAGCTGGTATAAAGGTTTCTGTTAAACTTATTTTATTTGATTGCATGTGGATGGCCGTTGCAGGACTAAAGCAGAGCCACGAATATACTATGCACTAGCGAAGCCTTTGGAAGAAGATACAAGTGAGGTGGAGCAACAGAAAGCACAGGTAAGGTGTAGTTTGGGAATGAATGTTTTCACAGATTATGTTGGATACTGATACATGGTTTGGTGCAGACTTTCTTAGAATGGAAAGAAGCAAGGAGACAAGAAGTGAGCGAATATCAGAAGGAGATTGAAGAGCAATACCTAGGTAATGTTGAGAAAGAGCTGGAGAGGTGGCAAAACGCAAGGAAGGCAAGGAAAGCAAATGAAGAGGCTATGAATTTGCAGGAAACGATGGACAAAGAATTAGAGACGCATAGGATGGAGCACGGCCCAAAGAAAAGGAAGATCCCAGAAGGAGGAGATGAAGAGGAAGAAGATGAGGTAGAGGACATCAATGGTGGAGAGGATGAAATGATAATGGATGATTTGCTGGAGGAGGGAGGAGATGGAAACAGCAAGGAACTGACAACTGATACAGCAGAAGCAGTCGAGGAAGACATTAAACCCGAGATTGTTAAGCCTTAGTGTGTTTGTTTGTGATGAATGCTTGGAGTATGCGAGTTGGGGAAACTGGGAATATCATTTTGAAACAGTGTAAGGTGAATCACGGTATACTTTGTAGGGAAGGTTTGCCTTCGTCTTATAATTTGTTTATCTATTAGTCTTGCCTCAGCTTCCAGAGACAATCTACAGTAAAACTTTGTCGGGAATTTGAAAAATTATTAATTTAAAGAGGTATTAATTTATCCATAAATTAATAATGTATAGATTAAGAAATATCAATTTATAGTATTTTTAATTGTTAAAATTATTTTAAAAAGATAAGTTAGATATTTTTTTTAGATTAATCAATGAAAGTTATAAATATTATAATTTATGATTAATGACTTCAACAATTTTATTCAACAGCTTATAATACTATTACAATGAAAATGATACATATTAAAATTTGAAAACATAAAGATATTTTGGTTATTTTTTTATGACATGTTATATTACAACATCATAGTTTGAAAATGGAATATAACAACTGTTTTATAGGGTTGAACTATAGAAAAAAATCATTTTTTAAATAATCATACTTTTTTTTTGTCAACTTATAGGATATTATTAAAACCGTCGAACCAAATTTTACAACAATAAACCAAAGGAATACTCTCTAATATAACGACTGCGAGCATCAGCCTTATGATTTAAAGATCTAGAGATTAAATGTGGAGAAAAATAGCGATAAAGTGATCTTAACCTGGCGAAGTCCTCTTGATATGGTAGAAAAGCTGGCCACTCATCTTGGTTCAGAAAAATCTTTACCACATATGAACAATCGCAAACTCCACTTCGGTGATCTGAAAGGAAAAAAAAGACTCCATCGCCCAAATAAGAGCTTCCACTTCTGAATCATACTTTAATATATCAACTTATATATATATATATATGTAAATTTAGATGATTATTAATTTATGATATTATTGGGACTATATTTTTACATAGAGGTTTAAAAATAATTATTATCTTATTAATTTATTAAATTTAATCAAATTTTTCAGTGGCCGGATTTAGGACCAAAAAATTTTATAATTTTATAAAAGTTATTAATTTATCGAGTATTAATTTATAGAGGTTCTACTGTAGTTTACAGACCAAATATGCATTACTTCCATTTGTGTGGCAAAAATCATAGAGAAATTGTATTTCAGTATTTGGTACAAATTCGTTTCCAACTCTTCGAAATTCAAACTAAACCAGGATTCAGAATCAAATATATTGACATTTGATCTTTCACTCAAAAAGAAAAGGACTCTTGAGTATTCTTGACAAGCTTCCACGTGTTTTAACGAGATCACGACACGCGTACATCAAAAGCCGTTATTTTTTAACGGGCCTCCTTCATCGTCTACGATAAAATCTTCTCCCCACCTCGGCGACGGCGTAACTTCCTCGAACCTCGGCGACTCAGCTGGTGTGCGGTCAAAAAATGCGACGTAAGGCTCCGGAGCCGGTGAAAATTTCGAACCTAAAAACCACGGTGACTCTGACGGAGAATCCACGACGAGAAGGTTGGGAGACGTAGGGGCGGTTAGGGGAAGAAGATCATCAAGACCGTGGACGGAAATATGCTCACCATCGAACAATCCAGGGAGGATAAGGTTGACACCGTCGAGAGAAAGAGAGTCGTTGGACGAAGAAGGCTTAGTGAGGAGAAGGCGGTGAGAGGGGAGAAGCGTTGGGAGAGAGGAATCGTTGGGGAGTAATCGGAGATCGTTGAACGGGAGGTGGAGAGGTACCGAGTGAAGGCGGAGGGTAGAAACGTAGAAGGGAAGTGAATGAGTCATGTCGAGATCGAAGAGCATCGAATCGGTGGGAGCGAAGAGAGTGAGGGACTCGACGGTGAGTAAATCGAAGAGAAGGTCGGAGGTGATGATGGCATTGGCGAAGAGAGCCCGGCCTCTGACGCGGAGGACTGAGATGGCTCTTTCTAACTCTTCCATAGGAACGCTGGTGGATGGATGAGGAATGCAGAGGATGAGAAGAACACCGAGAAAGATGGCTCTGACACAAGAAGCGCACGAGTTGTTCGCCATTGTTGTGGCTTGTGAGGTACAAGAGATAGAGAGAGTGTGTGTGTGTGAAGATGGAAGAATGAAGAAAAAAAAGCGGTTATGATTTATTTATACACAGGGGAAGCGAATCTTGGGAGGTTATGGAGTCTGTTACAGTTGAAAAACATGATGGGGTTAAGTTTTTTTTCCGTGCTTCCGAAAATGGCAAAGCTATATATATGCGTAATATTTGCTTACAAGCTGCATAACGAGAGCTTTTGGTAGCATTTTTTGTAGAGGAAACAGAGAAGGCTCTTTTTGCGTCATAATCTGCGGTAAGGTATATCTGAATGCTCTTCAGATTTGCAAAGTTAACAACTGAAAATAAAGCTTGAAAAAGCAAGATCGATGAGGGATGCTTATTGTTACTGTCAAAATTCATGTAGTACTATTACAACAGTACATTATAAGCGGTTCTACTACTTTGACTGCTACCAAAATGGTAAAACCGGAGGAACATATGGTAAGTGCTGTTCTGCAGCTCCTTAGGGCACAGCCATCCGCTTCCTTGCTTCAAGGGCCTATAGTTCAGATATGCATCCAATTATAGATATGTTTATTTCACAATATATAAGTTATGAAGAAGAAACTAAAGGAGAAGAAGAGGAAAGGAAAAGACCTGGTTTTCCCAGTTTGTGAAGCCTGTGAAAATAGCGAGCAGAAGAGTTTGTAGAGCGGCTCCAGTTTGAATTCCAATCCAAAGGCCAACACCTCTTAGATGAATCCAGAAGGCTAAACATGCTGCAATGGGTATTCCCCATAGATAGAAAGCTCCCAAGTTTATGTAAGCCCCTATATGTTGCCATCCGCATCCCCTTGCAATACCTGCAAACCATCAATGTAGCAATACATAAAGGAAAAGAGAGTGAATTATATCCGGAGATAGCTTGTGTTTCAGTTAAGATATAGGAAGAAGTCTCGGACCTGAGAGAACCCCTTGTAAACCGTCCAGTATGATAGCAATAGAGACCAATGGAGCCATCTTTGCAACATAGTCGATGGTTTCCTTGTCACTGCTGAAAATATGGCCAAAAGAATTCCTGCCCACTAATAGAGACGTACTGATTATCAATGTCTCCATTACTGCAAGAGATATTGCTGCGTAGACCACTATATGTGCTGCCCTATAGTTTCCAGCACCTAATTCATTTGAGATTCTTGTGCTGCACAAGTAAATATCCGTTTATAGAATTGAAACCATATAACTCCATGTGTATGCTTCAGCTACTTATGTGCTGCATAGTTGGTGGCCAAAGGTCAAACCTTGCTGCAGCCGCGATTGCAAGATGTATAGCATAGATTGTCGAAGTTGTTTGGAGACTGCGCGCATAGTATGATTAACATTATATTTTGGAAGATTTAAGGTAGTTGTAGAAACGGAAAGATGCAAAAGGGAGTACCAGACAGAGAGCACAGAAGTCTCCAGTTGTGGATTGTATAAGAGGCCAGAGAGTAATATTAAGAGTTCATATGACCACCACTCTAGGCTGCAATCACAATATTAAGAGAGTCTTTAACAAAAATGAGGCGGCACTGAGAGTGAAAAGGCACAGAGAAAAGTGAAGTACCAAGTCATAGCTGCAGAAGGAAGAGCATATCTGAAGAATTCCCCAACGCCTTCGAATATCTCCATGGAGACCGGCGCACGTGTCTCAGAACAAGCAGAAGAGTAGTACATGAAAGATCCAAGGAACATGACGTTGAGCCAGTCTGACAAACTGAGAGCCAAGGCTCCTCCAATATTACCAAGCCCTGACTTATAAACCAAAAGCCAGCAGAGAGGAACATGAATACAGAATGTAATACAAGAGGTAATGAGGAGAGGTGCGATCAAGCTCTGGTTTTGGAAGAAGCGAGTCAGTGGCTGCAGGATGGCATAAGCTAAGAGTCCTGGGATGAGGCAAATAGCATATTTTCCGGCTTCATAAGCAATTGAAGGGTCTTGGCCAAGGAGTACAAGAAGCGTTTCCATGTTGAACCAAATGACAGAGAGAGGGAGACAAACTAACACAAGAGAGAACATGGCTGTGTATGTCTGAATACTTAGTTTTCGATATAGCTTAGCTCCATAAGCTTGACCGCTCAGAGTATCTAAGGCACATGACAATCCTACCTAAGAGAAGGAAAAAGTCACAAAGGCAATAGAGATAAAAAAAAGTAGCTACTAGAGGAAAGGAGGAAGAGAAAACAAAC
Source organism: Lepidium africanum (assembly GCA_900406405.1). Taxonomy (NCBI): domain Eukaryota; kingdom Viridiplantae; phylum Streptophyta; class Magnoliopsida; order Brassicales; family Brassicaceae; genus Lepidium; species Lepidium africanum. The sequence continues at coordinate 67,830 of OVAX01000135.1, forward strand.
GAGGAGGCTGAAGCCAGTGACGTTGCAGAAGGAGGAGGCGAGGGCGGCACTAGCGAGGGAGAGATTACCAAGGTGACCAACCATCACCATTGAGAGGATCTGCAACATGAACTGAGAGATAACTACAGCAGCCATAGGAGCAGCGAAGCAGATAAGCCTCTTGAGTTCTGCCATGAATGATCCGCCTCCCAAATCTCTCCATGTCACTTTCTCAACTCTATCTACAGGCAGCAGCAAGCTATCCATGGAGGTGTTCTCTGCTTTTTCCATGGCTAAATAGCTACAGCCTAGCCAGAGAGAAGATGAAAATGTGTACGTATGTTTTAAAATTGTGATTTGGTTATTAGTGTGTATTCAGCGAATTTAGTAACCCAATCAAAGAAGTAGGAAATATGTTGCTTTCGATTCCAACATTTTTTCTAGCATTACACGCTATTCACGTTTCTTCTATTGATTGTCATTATTGTAAGAGAGACATTTGGAAAATTTATGGGTATTTTATAATTTATATTAGGATTATAGCCACGCATATTGTTTTGATTGTTTTTAAAAATTATGTTCCTTTAATTTGTTAGATCTGTGTTGATATTTTGATATATAGTTTTTGAAATATTGTTTTAAAGGTCCCAAACCTGAGCTGAAATCGATCCAAATTAGAATAACCAAACCCGATAAAATACCTAAATGGATCATAAATCTAAGTACAAAAAAACTGAATCCGAACTAGAACCAAACCAAGAACTAATTTTTATATTTTTAAAGTTTTCTATTATTTTTTAATTTTGATTATTTTTTTTAATATAGAAATACTTGAACCCGAACTCGATCTATACTAAACCGAACCATATCCCAAAAAATAAAAAATACCGAAATAAACCTTAAATCAAATTAACAAAAATACTGAATTATATGAACCGAACCTGATAAAATACTATAATATTTGCTAAATCAATGTACCCGGAAAATCGAATCCAAACTAGAATTGGATCAAGATCTGAATTTATACCCGATATATTCTTATTAATTTTTTACTATAATTTTTTTTTGTTAAATCTTTATTAGTCTTTAATTTTCATATAAAATTTTATAACGAAATCCACCTTAAACCTATTTTTAAGGGTTGTTACAAACCATATGTTAATTTTATCTTAAAGTTTATAACACAACCAACATGAAAGTGTCTCCTGCTTTAATATATAAGATTAGGATTATATTAGTGTTATAACACGAGATTTAATTGTTTAAATTTTTTTGTAAACACTTTTTTATTAGATTTGTATTAATATTTTACTATATTATTTTCGAAATGTTATTTTAAAAGCTTGAAACTCAAATCAAAATCGATCTGAATTAGATAGAATATATTACCATTAAACAAACGTTCATATTTCAACAATCATTTAAAGTGTTTTAGTTTGTTTTATATAAATAATGGCATAATTTTGACTCAAAGCGTCCTACCTTTTTCATCACCCTTTTGTCCTTTCCATGATCGACACTCCTTCAGAGTAATAACATGTATTTTCAATTTTTCAAACCAAGATAAGCTAAGTAAATTACATCATAACATAACGCAAATAATTGAGAATTAAAGTCTAGATGATTGATTATAAACCTAAAAATCAAGAAAAAAAGAGAGTCTCACTACATATAAAATCAACCAATCAGACTAACTTTAAACCGAACATTGGATTTTGAATTCAGTTTAATATGCAGAGCCTGAGGCAGTTGCGTTTATTATAATTAATTAATAACACGTAGGGCAGGTGCTTTTATTTAGAGTCAAAGTTCATTATTGTTTCTTCTCTTCAATTACAGAGAGTGGTTGGGAAATTTATAGGATCAATTATAGGAATACTCCTATTATTAGTTTTGGTTTGTGATTTTGGTTATGTTATTGGTTTTGTGATGGTTGATTTACAAGAAAAGAACGGACTAACAGGGTAAACGACCAAATCAATTTTAAAAATGAAATACCGAAAATGGAATTTCTACAATCACTGCAAATAAAACAGATATGAAGAGACCTGATCGCAACTTCGAATATGGAATTCAAAGCTAATCCAACCAATCTTGCTTGCACAATTGAAAGAGCTACTGGTTTATCTTTCCATCGAATCAAATTTGCAAAAAATAGTGGTGGGAAAGGTTAGAGTAGCAAAAGGTCGGGTCGGAACAAAGGCCTTTCGGACCTTAGAAGGGATAACTATAAAAAGAGGAAGAAGACGAGCTACAAGAAAAATTCCCGCCGCTACCATAGTCGCAGCATGTATAAGAGCCGAAATAGGAGTAGGGCCCTCCATGGCATCAGGTAAAAAGAAAAAAGAAACAAAGAGAAAGTTCTTATTCGAAGCGCCTCGTGATCGTCAACCAATTCTGTGCTTCAATATAATTACCAGGAGTAAGCGTTATAGCCTGTTTCCAATACTCAGNGCCTCGATTTGGTATACAGTGAACTGTTTTGCTTCTTGACAAGATTGAACAAGGGTTCTCATTGAATTTGGAATTCAATTTCATTTTCTGCTCATGCTTTTTCATCTCGTTCCTTGATTCCGGTGAAGAATCTTTGAGATTTCATGGTTTCTCGAATCTGTGTTGGGTATTTAGTTCTTTCTGTAATTCGACTTCGCGTTTGTTTGTGACTGAACTTCTTTGGGCATATTCACTTTCTCTTCCTCATTTCTGTGAACTCTGTAAGTTACGTTTTCTACTCTTCGAAGTTTTAGCCTGTAGTTTCGGAAATTCATTGTTAGGATTCAGTTTGCCTGCTCATGTATGTTCCAATTTCTTAGCTGGTCATGCATTATTCTGAGATTGTGATTACCATGATGTTTGACTCAGTATAACTTATCACGATATCAATCTATTTTGTTCAGCTAGGTGACTGCGTAGCAATGCCTTCTAGTTCTTGCAGACGCAGTGAACCATCGCCAAGTATTTAAGATTACCTTGTCTTCTCCGAGGTGCCTTTCTCTAATTCTTATTGTCCATTTACCTGCATGTTTCCTTTTGTACTTCGTAATGCGTTGGTCTGTATGCTAGAATCTGTTACGGTCACGTTATGTGTCATAGTTATACTAATTGCATTGGTGTTGTCTGCCACTTGTTGACTGAATGGTTGTTTTGATACCTCCCTTGGGTTGAGGCTCCCAGAGGAGGTTAGGGTTTAGAGCCTATCTCGTTAATGTCTTCGTTAGTGTTAGTCATTCCATGTTGATATTGTATTTCTTGTTTGTTACTTGTACACTGAACGAATGTTTTGAAGTCTCTTTTTTTCCTCCTCTGTATAACGGTATTGTATGTTCCTCTACGGTTCTGTTCTTGTGTCTGTGCCATTGTCTGTCTCTGTATGCCTTTCTCGTATTCTTATTGACCATGTACCTCCGTGTATGCTTCCCTAGTTGTAATACCTTTCTTTGGGTGCTAGAATCTCTCATGTGTCAGTTTTATGGGTTATGGTTGTACTCACTGCATTGCTGTTGTCTGAACTGGTCCATTCAATGGTTGTTTTGATAACTTTCTTGGGTTGAGGCTCCCAGAGGGGGTAGGCCTGGGCATTTCAGGTTTCGGGTCGTGTTCGGTTCGGGTCTATTCAGGTTCGGGTTTTCGGGTCTAGAGATTTAGGACCTGTTCGGGTATTTTTTATTTTTGGTTCGGTTCGGTTTGGGTATCTTCGGGTTTGGGTATGTATATAAAGAACCCAAAATTTTTAGGTTAGGTTCAGATCCGGTTTGGGTCCGGATATTTCTATATAATACATTTTAAAAATTTTAAAGTAATAAGTATTTAATAAAAATATGTTTAAAATCAAAATTAACAAAGATTTTTAAATATTTTTGGTTGATTTGATCTTAAAGTACTAATATATTAAGGTTTATAATTCTAAATTTAAATATTTAAATGATTAAAACTGTAAATATAAATGATATTTTTTTTAAACATAACTATATTTCGGGTTTTCGGGTACTCATTCAATTCTCGGTTCGGTTCAGGTTCAAGTTCGAGTTTTTGGGTCTAAGGAGCTAGGACCCATTAGGGTATTTATGTTGGGTCCGGTTTGGGTTTGGGTCTTATATTTTGGGTTTTCAGGTTTAGGTAAAATACCCAGGCCTAAGAGGGGGTTAGAGTTTAGAGTCTGTCTCGTTAATATCTTCCTTTTTTGTTTGTCATTGCATTTTTTTCTTCTTGTCTGTCTATATCGTTATTGTCAGTTGTTATGTGGTTCTCTTCTAGTGATATCGACCATTCACCTCTCACACTGGTCGGTTGTTTTGATACTTTGCTTGGGTTGAGGCTCTTAGATGGGGTTTAGGGTATAGAGCTTGTCTCGTTAATGTCTTCGTTAGTGTTAGTCATTCCATGTTGATATTCTGTTTCTTGACTGTTACTTGTACCCTGAACGGATGTTTTGAAGTCTCCTTTTGTCCTGCTATGTATAACGGTATTGTATGTTCCTCTACGGTTCTGTTTTTACGTGTGCCATTGTCTGTCTCTTTATGTATTTCTCGTATTCTTATTGACCATTTACCTCCATGTATGTTTCCCTAGTTGTAATGCCTTTCTTTGGGTGATAGAATCTCTCATGTGTTAGTTTTATGGGTTATGGTTGTACTCACTGCATTGCTGTTGTCTGTTACTGGTCCACTGGATGGTTGTTTTGATACCTCCCTTGGGTTGAGGCTCCCAGAGGGGGTTAGGGTTTAGAGTCTGTCTCGTTAATATCTTTCTTTTTGTTTATCATTGCATTTTCTTCTTCTTGTCCGTCTGTATCGTAATTGTCAGTTGTTCTGTGGTTCTCTTCTAGTGATATTGACCATTCACCTCTCACACTGGTCAGTTTTCTTGATACTTCCCTTGGATTGAGGCTCCCAGGTGGGGGTTTAGGGTATAGAATTTTTAGCAATGCCTTGCTCTTGATGCAAGAATCTCTCATGTGTCTTTTATGGGTTATGGTTCTACTTAGTGTATTGTTTGCTATACTGCATTTGTGTTGTCTGTTTCTGATCCACTGAATGGTTGTTTTGATACCTCCCTTGGGTTGAGGCTCCCATACGGGGTTAGGGTTTAGAGCCTATCTCGTTAATATCTTCGTTAGTGCTAGGTTCTTTTCTACTGATATTGGCCATCCATCTCTCATATCGCTTGAAAGTTTTGATACTTCTCTTGGGTTGAGTCTCCTAGAAGAGGTTTAGGGTTTAGAGTTTTGTTCTACATTCCATATTCTTGTTCTTTCCCTCTGTATATTGTCATTGCATGTTGCTTTATGGCTCTCTGTTACTGTTATCGAGCATCACATATCTGTTTGGTGTTGTTTGTCTTCCTATGATATTTTGTCTCTTTGAACTTATTTCGTCACCTTTTGTGAAGATGATCTCCCGCCGAGAGTACTTGCTGTGGACTGCTATCTTTCTCATGCTATTCGTATCAATTCATATTCGAAACCTTGTTACCTCCTTGAAATTCTCAATATTCTTGATGGTTTGCTTGAGCTGGAGAAGCTTTTGGCGTCACCAATAGGTGATGTATTGGATCTACCTGTGCACCAATGCTCTATCTCTGGGCAACTTGTTCACCAAATGTTGTGCAGACAGCTTTATACAAAAAACAAAGATGAAATGTGGTTTGTCTTTGTTGGCCGTCCTTTGCGTTTTTCTCTTCAGGAATCTCAACATGTAACTGTGTTGGCTTGTGGTGCTTTTCCTTCAGCTGATGAGATTAAAGCTACAACAAGTCTTGGTACTGATGGTGCTCCGTACTGGTATAAGCTTATTGGTGGGAAATTAGGCCATGTAACGGTTAAAGAAATTGTTTCTAGGCTAAAATCGGAGCCTGATATGCCGGGTTGGCATAAGTTTTAGTTATGTCTTCTTGTTATTGTTGAAGGGATCTTGCTATGTGGTGCTCAGCCAGTGAAGTTTAATCTTGATGTTGTTGAGATGGTGAAAAATGTTGACTTCTTCCTCAAATATACTTGGGGTCGACACTTTTTCAAGTGTACTCTGCGTTTGATCAAAGTTGGGAACACTTTAGAGACACCAGCAGACCTGGCGAAAAAGCTCAGGCAGTCGTCCATTGCTATTAATGGTTTCCCTATTGCTTTGCATTTGTTTTTTCTTCAAGTCTGTCCCAATGCTGCTTAAATACCTCCCTGGTGGTGATGATTGTTCTATATTCCTTGATCAGCGTGTTATGTGTCTCCCTCTACTTAAATCATATCATGCATCCACTTTGATAGATGTTGAGCCTGATCCTGATGTTAGTGTTTTTTGTTTTGTTTTTAGTGGTACTCTTCTCTCATTGTGATGTCGTTAATTGGTTTTTGTTTTTTATTTTTGTTTTTTTAGGTTGTTGTTGAGTACCCACGTGTGCGTGATTATGTTTTTCTTGGGAGTGAGTGTGGTTTTGATTTTATTTCATCAACAAAATCTAAGAGGCACAAAGTATCTCGGACATCTAAGAAGCAAAAAGCATCTCGCAGATCGAATAGACTGAAACCATCTTCAACGTTTAAGAGCAGAAACCATCTTCGACATCTAAGCGGGATAACCCATATCCTTTCGCCAGTCCTGTGAGTACTGATGCTAGTCCTGCTACTGGTATTGAAGCAAAACTCCAAGGGTTCAAGCAGTTTATTCTTGTTGAGGTTCGTGATCTTTTGTCGAAGGCGCCTTTAGTTCCTTGTGTTAATGGAGATTTCCTGAACTCTTCAGTCCAACCATCTTCTGGTGATATGGTAACCCCTGTGCGGTTAACTAGGTCTCGTTGTGCAGGTCTGCCTGCAACTACTGTGTCTAATGGTTTTGGTTCAAAAAGTCAGCGGTCCTGTCTAGTATCTCCTATTCTCCAGTCAGGTGAGGTGAATAGTCAACATGGAAAAGGCAAAGGAAACAAGTTTCTTTTGGCTCTTGTGCTAGATCAAGATCTTCTATTGAACTCAGTTCGTCCGATTCTAATATTGTTTGGGATGATGTTAGTTCCTCTATGTCTTATACATTCTTGTTTTTACATTATCTGGTTGTTGTCCTTATAGTATGTTGTATACCATAGGAATCATTTTCATCAGATATATTTGTAGGTTCACGTCATTGTAAGGAATGTATTTGGTCACCCAAAGTATGCTTTCTGTTTCATATTGTCACTTTATTATTATTCATTATTGTTTATTAACCATTTTCTGTATGTAGGCTTCTCTTCTGGCTGAAGCAGCTGGGCCATTAGACCCCAACCCTGATTTAGAGATCATGATAGATCCATGTAAGTGTATGGGTAAATTGAGTCCTCGTACTCAAGGTGATGTTGGTGGTCCTAGTAAAAGAAAGAATCAGCGACATAAACCTACAGAAAAGAAGACTCGTGCTATTGGTGTCATGGATTATGTTCCGCGTCAGACTCATCGTGCTGTGCAGGATGGGGATGACAATCTCTGTAGTCTCCCTGCTCCTATGAGGCATAGAGTAGTGCGAAAGATCAAAAATAGTGTGTCTGTCTCGGCAGCTGACACTCCTACATCTATTCTTTGCACCTTGGAGCCATACTGTACAAGCAAAATGAATGTGTTATTTGAAAATAGCTACATAAGCACGGGGAGTGGTTTGTTCTTTTGTCTATTGTCTCAGCTTGTTGCTTGTTTGGCATATCTTTCCATGCTGTTCTTAAATTTGGTTATTTTTTGTCGAAGGATTACATGCTAGATGGCCATGCAGCGCCTTGTATGTTTTTTAATACTCTTTTTAACATACAAGAATGGGTGTCTAGTTTGGTAAGCTTGGCAGCTTTGCTTGGTTTCTACTTTTGTTATTCTCAGATTCATGTTTTATATTGTGATTTTTTTGTGGTGCTTCTTTTTTTGATATGTCATGTTGTCCTTTGTTAAATTGTTCAACATGTAGACTTGCATATTGCATACATCTGGGATCGCTATGCGCCTTATCTTGCAGCAAAGATAGTCACTGTCCTTGACTCAATGTTCAGTAGTATCATCAGTATCAAATATATGAGATTTAAACAGCAGCGGTTTGGTGATCCGTTTATGTGGAACCCATTGCTTGTTTCATATGTCCAGGGTGTTGTTAGTGGAAGGGCTGAGAATTTATTCTGGCTGCGTGATGTTAACACTGTTTATTTGCCTATGAATTGGGAACAGAAACATTGGGTTGCACTTGTTATTGATCTCTGCAAGGGTCATATCACCATTCTTGATTGTTTGGAAGACTTAACCTCTATGCGTCGTGTTTCTTCGGTTATGGCACCGTTTGCTGAGATGTTGCCCGCACTTATTCGGTCTGTTTGCCCGATCATTCCAGATGAATGGCCCCATTCTTCCTTCACATTAGTAGGCTTCTTGGTGTGGCTCAGAATACGCATACTGGTGACTATGGCCCTTTGTCCGTCAAGTTTATAGAGCTTCATTTCGTTGGGCTTCATGATGCGTTGCGTAATTTATCTTCTGAGTAGGTGGATAATCAACGGATGCACTACGCTATTTATCTTTATGAACACTATGTATCTGATACAAGGTTAATTATACCAATTTAACCTCTCATGCGTATCGTATCGATGTAGCACTTAAGGATCAAATCCACGAGGACCAATTGTTACACTATCAATCTTTAGACAAAACTACAGCTAAGATGAAACAAATAAAGATGGAAACTAAACAAAGTATAAACGATATGAAAACTAATAACTTAAGACACCAAGTTCAGGGAATTCATTGGGAAATCAAGGAATTCAAACAAAGGAAACTATTCAGGGCATTCATTCAAGTAATTCTCGACTTAAACATAGATTTCTAGCAAACTCACTGTCGTGGTGCATACTCTAGCAAACCCACTGTCGTGGTGCCTACTACTTTGTTTACCAACCCGGTGCTCCTAACTGTTGTTGGTTTTAGGATGCAAACACGCATTATTGATTGGGTCTAACTATCCACAATCAACCTTAACATCAACTTTGGTGGTTAAGGATTGATTGCTCACCTAAGGAAGATCTAAATCGTAACAAGCTTTTGGAATGTTAAGCAATCTGAGTTCATAGCCTAATTAGCTACTCTAACCTAAGCATTAAATACAACAATAGATGGAGAACACACAAGGTAAAACCCTATTTGTTCCTAATTCATTGAATCCCTAAATCCCTAGAAATCCCTAAACCTGATAAGAAACTACTCAGAATGATGGAATAGAAGCAAACAAAGAAGAAGAATATAAACATAATATGATCAATTGAAATTAAAAGCAAATAGGGTTCAGAAATTTTCTCCAATGGTGTTTTGGAGGATAGAGATCTTCTCCCTCAAAGGTTACAAGAGTGGCTGCTGAAAATAATGATAGGATAACCTAAAAGTTCTCAGAAACCTATTTAAATAGGCTAAAAACGCATCTGGTACAAAATAAGGAAAATCTGGTTTTCAGTTCGTAGTATCGATGATCGATCGAGCAAGAGGTAGAATGGTCGATCATAATCTTAGCAGGTCAATCATCAGGTCGAGCGCATCTTCTGGTGGCGTCTATTCTCGGCCAGAATGACATGTCTTCGGTAAAATCGTCATATCTTCCTAATCCTTACTATCTTAAAAGTTCTCAACAGAAGAATCTACATAAGTACACGAAATTGGCCACTTCCTTATCTGATCCTTCTTCTCGCGACATTGTTGAGCTATTTGGCCGTTCTTTGTAAGCAGTAGCTGTAGTTCTTCTCTGTTACTAATTGTATCGTCTGTTTTTTTTGAAATCACTGGTTAGGGTTTCACGAAGTGAATTTCTCGAGAGTCTAGGTGATGTCCTTGTTTTTTTGGGTTTCTGTTAATGCATATGGCCTTGTCTTCTCAAATTTTTTTATTTTTCTAGGCGTTGTCTTCTGTGTGTTTTTAGCTTTGTCAATTGAAGTGTTTATTTATGTGTTGTAGTTTTCTGTTATCGCGTGGGTGACAGAGTATAAAATGTGTGAAAGATTTTGTTGAAATTTTTAATATTATGCTAACTTCCTTTACTCCATAGTCGTTTTAATGTAGGGTTATCATATGTTATCAGGATCATGCTCTTTTAATCATTATAACTTATCTTGAAATACTGTCATAGTATATTGTTGATTTTAGTGCATCTAATAGAAGAAAGGTTTAATAGTTGACATACTTTTATTCTACAGGTTTCCAATATTGATTGTTATTTGTTGTGCAGGTTTATTGGAATGGTGCGTCAGTGCAAGAAGATATTGGAGTCGGTGTGGTGGTCCATCTGCCAGTTTTTGTCATGCTCATCCGGAAGTTCAAATCCACCCTGAACTTCTACCCAAAAGGTTATTTTCCACTGACAAGTATCCTTGCAAAGGTAAAGTTAATTGTTACTCTAAGCCGGAATATATGCTCTCTATTGTTGAAGTGATATATGGTTTAATATGTCGCTCTGTACTCTCACAGTAAAATAAGGAAATTTGGTTTGGTTTTGGTGGTCGCCCATTTAGATATTCTTTAAGAGAGTTTGTGATTGTAACTGGTCTTCCGTGCAGTCCATACCCTGACCCTGAGATGATTCGACAATTGAGAAATCTTGTATCTGGTCGGGAACCTTACTGGAATACTCTCATTGGCTCTCAAGATGTTATTAGTGTTCAGGACATAGTTGACTTGTTGAAAGAAATTAAGTGTTTGCCTGGGGTGGAGCGTATGCCTAGTTGGAGAGTTTTGAAGCTTTGTTTGTTAGTTATTGTTGATGGGATTCTGTTATGCAACTATCAGCCGGTTAGACCATCTAGGGGAGTGGTTGAGATGCTTAGAGATCTAGATAGTTTTGATAGTTATCTGTGGGGGCGAGTGTCGTTTTCATTGTCTTTGGAAATGGTTAAAGTTGGTACACATGTTGATTGTGAGGCTAAACTGGTTAAGAAGTTGAGGCGATCTCACATTGAAACTCATGGATTCACTTTAGTTTTTCATTTATTATTTCTGCGTTGCATCCCAAAGTTAGAGAATTATATGTCTTATGTAGCTGAAGAGAAAACTTTTATGGACTTCTCGGTTGTGCGGTGGCCTAGTCTCCGAGTATTTCACAATGAATGTATACTAGAAGTGGAAAATGATGTGGATGTAAGTTTCGGATTATTTGCATTTCTTGTTTGAACTGTTACATGTGGAGTGGTCAATTAACATTTTTGTTCTGTTTATGTTTTAGCTGCAAGTTTCTCCAATTTTAGCCGGTGAGTGTCGGTTTGATGTCTTTTGGCCTGAAAAAGTTGATGACCCTATGATTTGGTTATCTTCATAGGCTCATCGAATCTGGCCATTGTTTCTTGAAAGATGATTGGCGTGGTGGATTTTCTGGTCTTCCTATGGTTTCCTCAAAGAAGGAATCGAAAGGTAATAATACTGCTGGAAAGCCAACCCATTATGACCCTGTCTGCCTTGCTCAACCTGGTTTCTGCGTTTATTAATGTCGTAAAAATAATGAAGGAGATTGAGAAAAAGAATCTGGAGCTGTATGATAAGGTCCTCGGTATGGTTACTTCTTTGAAGGCAACATTGAGAGAGGATGTTTTTGGTGGAGTTTTGACAACTTTGGAAGCTCGTGGAATAATGAATGTTGATGTTCGATTGCTCAAAGAAGAGGCTGTGGGTGAAATCTTGAGGTGTTTGGAAGATCGTGGTGTAACTAATGTCCTTCATTCATCTTCTAAGAATGCTGATATTTGTTCGGATATCGAAACTAGCTTTCTTATGGACTAACATGTTGACAGTGGTGTAGGTAATATCGATATTGCATGTTCCAAGCCATGTGATGTTTCTTCAGTTTGTCAACTCAGTTATGTTATGGAGCAAACTATTGGAATTAGTCAGGGGTTAGTGATTTTGAATGGGATCCTTGGCCAAGTATATTTACCGTCCTCTATGATGTACGGGACCAAGTGTTATTGATGTCTGAATATGACCATGAAGAATCTATGGGCAATTTAGGATGGGATGATGTACAAGAGGTCTCATTTGGTTCATCTGATGTGTTAGTTTTTTGTTTTCCAACAAGTTGTTCACCATTGTGTTGTTTAAAGCTTTTCTCGATTATATGTTTTTGTTTTCTTTTAGGAGAAAGACACTATGGATGAAGGTGTGGATAAGAGGTCAGGGTCTTCTCATTCTGATGGGAAAGGAGAAGCCATTAATGGTGGTGTACCTGCAGATGGGTGTGATGGTGGTTCTCCGAAATGTGGTGCTTGCAATGAAAGTGGTAGTACATAAGAGAGGTGCAATACGGGTGGGAGCATTGTACTAGATTTCCGACTTGTAATAGCTAATGTGGTTAGTTTTTGTAATTCAATAGCGTGCATGGATAATGTTGTAAAAACTTTGGTATTTTCATATGTTTTGTTGGCTTAGGAGAAACACACAACGAATTTAGGTGTGAGTAATATGTCAGTGTCTTTTTTTGCAGTAAGTGGAAGGCATTGTTACGACTGTATCTGCATGTGGACGTGAAGCTATTCTTGATAATAGTGGTGGCCTAAAGGATCTAAGTTCTATTGATGTATGTGAATTTTAATGATATAGGTTATATTCCCATGGAAATCTGATTCTCCCAACCGTATTGACTATGTAATTGGGTATTTTCTTTTTCTGCTGCTCATGCTTAGGTGTATGTAACTTCTATGTTTTACGCAGCCATCTGGAAGCAGAAAGAGAGGTATAGCTGATGTTATCATCCCGCATCTACCACCTAAAAGAACTACTTTCTGACCTCGTAGATTTGGGTTTACTAGATCTCCTCAGAAGGCTGGTACTTAAGTGAGGGATGTGCCTTTGTCATTTGCAGACTCCTTTGGTGACATTGATGAAAATGTTACCAATGAATTCTTAGATGTAATTCGAGCTGGGAAACAAAAATTAGTCACACGTTTTTTATGTTACATTCTGTTAACATTTATGCTATACTAACTGTTTTTTGATTAGGCGTTTTTATATTAATGGCCGACCATTGGGAATGGATATTTTCCTTGATCTGTACCAACCGCAAAGATTGGTTGATTCTTTGGTAATGCAAGGATTTTTTGTACGTTTCCTTGTTCTGATATGTTCTTTTTGTTATTAATATCTGTTTCCAATCCTACAAATTTCATATTATGGAAAGTCTTATATCTCTATTGTGGTCTAACTATGAGGAAGAGTTGCGTAAGAAAATGATTGTTATGTTGGACCCATGGATCGGTTCTTAATACATAATGACTTTCTGAGGCTGGCGAAGGGGATGTACAAAGGGGACTTTGTTTGGAACCCTACTGTAGCAAAATATGTTCATGGTGCCATTCCCAGCCGGTCGAACAACCTAAGGTGGTATGATGATGTGGACACGGTGTCTTTTCTGTTGTGTTGTGATCATGTGCATTGGGTTGCTCTTGTTATTGATCTCTTAACTGGTTAGATCAAAATTCTGGATGGCCATGTTTATGGTGATACAGAGAAGGAAGTCTCGTTGGTCATGAATCCAGTTGTTGCAGGCTTCCCTATACTTATCAAGAACATGTTGGATCGTCCCTCTGATGATTCAGTGTTTCCGGTGGAGTTTTCCTTTTGTTTGATCTCCAACTATTTTATGAATGAAAGGACAAGTGATTGTGGTCCTCTCTCTGTTAAATTTATTGAGCTTCATGCCTTTGGTCGGGAAATGAATGCCATAACGAATTATATGGTTGACAACATGCATTTGTGATATGTTATTGATTTGTTTGAAAAGCACGTCCATCCTTTGCCTAATTGATAATATATGCTGGATTTGGTGTATGTTATTTTCTTACAATTTAGACACATTTCACAAGTAACAAGTTGGCTTGCTATGGTGCCCATTGTAACCACTAAAGGCAAGTCTATCAATTGTAAGATGAATTGCCTTTAAATACTGATTTATTAACAAAGAAAAATACTGATGAAAGTATTCGTCCTCGTTTAAAACTTTCCATCAGTGAGGCTTCAGTTTTTACTATACTCAGTTCAATTTCGTTCAAGTTCAATCTTGTTGAAAGAATTCGTCCATTGAGATAAAATTTCGTCCATTCCGGCTTGCATTTGTACTATACTCAGTTTGATAAAACTCGTCCATTTTGACTTAGATCTATACTATATTTAGTTAACTTTTGTCCAAGTCATTTAAAGATTTTTAAATTAATTTTACTTTGTTTTTGTTTCTCGATTGATATATGCTGCTGATGTCTTCATCTTCATTTGAAATCATATGAAAATCTTACAAATAGTAATAAGCATAATCCATTTAAAAAGATTGTTGATTACAAAATGCATCAAAAGGGAGTAGATATTTATTTAACAATAGATAGAGAGGACATTGTCATTCATAATTATGAGCAAGATGAATTTGGTTATGCCAAAGGCAAGAGTATCAAGCAGCAGAGGTAGGTGATATCAGGATTTTTGGTCCTTTTGGGTTATCAAATCCTCGTAATATTTGAGGTATCGAACCAAATAGGTGTGAAGCTAACACTTAGGATTGCAATAAGCTATTCTAATTCAAGCCAATTCAAGCAATGATTCTATCACAATCAAAATGCAAATAGCATAGAACAAAGCAAGTGAAAATAGAGAAATAAGAAATAGAGAATTAAGCTAAAAACAGAGCAATAGGTGAAATAAAAACATAGCAAAAAACAAAGCAATGGTATAACAAGCAGTGAATTGAAAGAACAACAATTAATAGCAACAACATCAAAGCAAATAACAAAACAATGATGAAGATGGGTTCATGAGCTGGGATAATCAATCTAAGCAAACCCAGGGGCCAATCACTTATCCAACAACCTAGTGAGTTGATCTCTAAGCCAAATAACATAAGCAATTCAGAATCATTCTCATGAAGACCAAACCTCTCCTTCTTGCTGCAACCAAATCCATTCTCATGCTGATCCACAGTAAAGGAGGCATGAAAAACAGTCTATTAACCCTAACTTACTCCCTAAACAACTAATCTCTTAGGTAAAAGAAGCAAATTCCAATCCTCGGTTCTATCAAGCATTAACACAAACACCTTGTGGGCATGAATGCATAAGATCAGATTTCAAATGGCTAGAATGAAATAAGCATAAAGCACACCTAGATTAGAGAGATCTAAACATGAAAGAGCTTGAACAAGTGATAAAACCCCTAGATCTACAAAGATCTAGCCCATCTCCTCAATCACCCTGATGAATCTACTCAAATTTTGTCACCAAGAACACAAACCCATAATTCAAAATAAAGTGCATAATCTTAAAGAGCAAAGAAAAATAAGAAGAATGATATTAAAATCAAAGCCAAATCCTTAAAATTAAACCATAGATCTAAATACAAAAGTAAAGAGAGTTTTCTGGTCTTTTACCTAAGAACAAGAGGCAAAAAACGTGGATTGTGTTTTTGGAGGCTAAGAGGCTATTTATAACCTACTTAGCAAAACCCTAGAAAAGTAAAGAAAATAGTGTTCTGAAAAGCCAACTCAGCAGGTCCACTCAGTAGGTCCACTCAGCATGTTGGCGAGTGGGGTAGGCGAGTGGTCTGGTTCCAGTTCTTCTAGATGTCACTCACATCAGTTCTGGAGAGTCATGCAGGTGAGTCAAGGTTCTTCCTTTTGATATCTGGTTCACTCGGCCATGTATGGCGAGCTTTGAGGGTGAGTAGCACTTTTTCATCTGAAAATCTTGACACTGACCATGTTGGGTGAGTGGTGATTGTGTGAAGGTCAACTTGCCCCTTTATGGCGAGCTCAAGGGTCGAGCTCACTTGAAAATCCCCAAAACAGCTTCGGTTTAACGTTTCTGGGCCATTTAGGTGCAACTCGGCCAAATGAGGGCGAGTGGCCATCACGAGCTGAGCTAAATGGGACTTTTAACTGTTTCTTTTGTTGTGCTCATCCCTCAAATCCAACCCATGATGGTGCTCACATCCAAAACGCTCCAAAATATGCTCCAAAGTACCTAAAATCACTCCATATGCAAATGTATGCAATATGAATGCAAAGCATGTAATATGAATCTAAGAGGACTCTAAAATGATGAGAATGACATGAATATGGATACAAAATATGCTAAATTATGCTTCTAAATAAGCTAAAATACAGACATATTAGTAGGCATGTCAACGGTTACTGTACTCGTGTCATTCCATGTTGTAGTACACTTGTGTCCTGGTTCTACCATCACATTTACACTCGTCTTTAACATAATGGTTTCTTTTGATTTGTTTTGATTTTGTAATGAAGATGAATGGCCTGGACTCTGCTTTTAAGGTGTTTATGCTATTAATTACAGACGCGACTGTTGGCTGTATACATTGCCTTATGCCATTAGTTGTTAACCAATTAGGACGCAATTGTTGGAAGTATTCTTTACATCGTATACTTCTTGTATACGAAATGGTTACTTTTTGTTAAATGTTAATACGACTTAATGATTACTTTGCTATACTCGAGGAGTAAACCAATGTTTTGCTTTCTTCGAAAGTTAATATTTTATTGGATGAAGATATTTTAGTATCTTTGGTATATTTTATTGGATGAAGATAATTACTGGCAATTTTAAAAACTTTAGAGATTTTGCTGTAATTTCATAGATTTTGTACGAAAAAAATTATTCATTTGAGATTTATTTTGTAAACAAGAGCATATGAGTATTAAATTTCGTCCACGTCTAGTAAATTAGCTATCCCGGACTGAAGCTTATGTATTTATAGACTTCCAATTTTTCTCACCATCTTCTCCTAAGTAGATAATACTGATTCTGCTAGTCATCAAGAACCAGTTATCAGTATTTTGCTATTATTCAATGGGAAGTCTTCCTTCTTCCATTGCGCTTGACATAGCTTCATTTGTAGGGCAAGATTCCTTCCTTGACATGTTTGGTATGTTCAGAGCGTCAAAACATTTTTCTGGTCTTGCCTTGAGTCTATATGTGCTTTCTCAAGTGAACTTATACCCGTTCCTTGAAGATGCTTCCCTTGTTAATGTCGATTCCTTATACTGGCAATTTTTTTTTTCTATAATTTATGGTTCTAATCCGACTGCTGTTTATCTTGAAAGTCTTAGGCTTACTTGTAAGGATGGCCTAGCTGAATTTTGTCTTTACAGTCTAACCCACTGATCCAGTCCACAACCTTACGCATCCTTTGCATTGGCATTGTTGCAAGTCATTCTTGGGTTTTACGAGGAAGGGATTTGCACCATCGCTTGTTTTTTGAACTCTGTTCCCTCATTTTACATGGCTGATGATATTGCGTCTACCGTTTTCGGGCATTTCCTTGAGTTGGTTCCAGTCAAGCGTTGATCTTATTCCAATACTTGGAGGTTTGACGATTGGCCACCTTATATTATGCTTCATGGTTGTTCTATAGATAATCGTTGTGTTACTTGTTTCTTTTACTGGTTTTGTGTTTATTATTCTGTGTTAGTTAAGCTTTGATGTTTGTTAAGCTTTGATATTTGTTAAGCTTTGATGTTTGTTAATCTCTAATGTTTGTTAATCTTAATGATTGTTAATTTTAATGATTGTTAATCTTAATGGTTTTGTTAAGCTTGATGGTTTTGTTTTTGTAATTCTTGAGTCTTTAAGCCTCTGTTTACTTTGAATAGTACAACAATTACTACTTTTGACCAGAATGTTGAAAGTGCTATTTACCCTTTTTGTTAAAAGATTCTTCTTGGGAAGATAAACTGAACTCTTTCTTCTTCCAAAGTCAAGTAAGTAGGGTTAATTAAGAATCCTTTCTCTCTCTTAATGTACTTCTAACTGCTTAAGCTTTATCTACTAACAATGGTGTTCATCCCTCTTCCAATTGTGACTGACATTGTACGCCGAGTTGGGATGTAAGGATTTCGCCTTCTTGGCCCATTCTTAGCTGCTGGACTAGTGTGGAGGAATGTGGTGTACTTTGATGAAGTTCTCTCTATTGTTGACATCGCCGAATACATATTTGAGGCGTCAACGGTTAATCGACATTCTTTATATCGACCATTTTTATTGAGGTGCTTGGCTACAAAGCACCCAATAGCTTTATACCTCGAAGGTCTGCAAAGGCTTGTCCAGGCTGGGCCATCAGAAGAAGCATTTAACTTGCTTGGAGCTGCTGCTCCTCGTCTGCTTTATGCTCGCTTTGCACTTGGAGCTTTTCTTTGTTGTTGTGGATCGAGCTATATAGGAAATGGTGTAATGATGACCTTATTTGAGTTGTTTCAGACATAAATGAAGGTATCTACATTGCAGACCAAGTTACTCAACATATCATACGAATTGGACCACCTGGAAATGAACTGTTTGCAGGTTACGGTATCTGGTATGGAGTTCCTAACTATGGGCTCATCCACCAAGAGGAACAGCAGTTCCAGTCTGTGCATCATTACATATGTAAGAATGCTTTGCATTAGTTTATGCCTTATCATTTCGTGATATATGCTAAGTAAGTGTCTGCTATTCTAATACAACATCATCTTTTGTTTTTAAGCCTTGTGTATTGTTATGTGATGTTGCTATGTGTAATCTCTTCTCTGGTTTTGCATTTATTGTAATATATGTCAAATTCTCAACTTTCCAGATCCCTTTTTCTACTCTCCGACCAATGACTCTTCCTCCACCTTTGGTTGCTTACCTGATTATATTGAGACATTAAAATCTCTGTGAGTTACCAGTTTTGTTCATTCAAACATGAATTCAAACTTCGTGTAAAAATGTAGATTCTTCTGTTGATAACTTTTAAGATGGTGAGGATTAAAAGCGAATTAAATAGATGCATTGTGGACGACAAATGATCTTTGTAGACAAAAATGTCAGTATTATTTCGTAATTTGGTGACCGATGTAAACCACATGTCATTTTGCTGATTAAACAAACCAAAGAAACCATGCTAAGTAACTGAAATCAATTTTTATAAACCGATTTGGTACTGGATGCTCTTGATTCCAAAATTTAACCAATAATAAATTGCAACAAATCCGGTCAAACCAACTTGCCCAAAATACAATTTCCGCATGTCCGTTTTGATACAAACCAAAGAAACCAGCATAAGTAACCGAAATCAATTTTCGAAAACCAATTTGGTATTGGGGTTAAACCAGTTTGATACAAGATCAGAGTTAAATCGTTTATAAAACATCAAATGTTCCTCGCTTATGTACCCAAATTGATATTCACGAACCCTAACATTCAGATATTCAAATTATAAATTTAGACCTCAGATATCGAGTGTAAGATCCCGAATTCTTTATGCTCTTTCTGACATCGTTTAATCAATTAATGAAAGTTTCACAATTTCTTTGTTATTTTCTTGGTGCTTCTATTTAAGCGTAGCCAACTAAGATATGAGATCTCGTAGAAGCAGAACATATGTAGCTATTACCGGTTAGAATCGTTTTGTTTATTGGGTTGGAATCAACGGATGAGCTCTTCGTCATAACTCCTTCATATAGTGAACTCATAGAAATATGTTGTTGTTTATGTCCTTCTTAATTACTTACTATTTTCCTTGTTGGTGGTATTGAATCATTGATTTGTATGGCTAGATAATACTGTTTTGAAGAGGTTGATTCGGTATAGGCTAGTTGGGTTAGGTCTCTTTATCAATTGAGATCCCGTTTGTTTCCCGTTTTAGCTTAATTCGATATGGCTTGTTCTATTTTATTTGTATTGTGGGACATTGATCTTCTTTTGATTTTGATATAGATAAGCATGAGTACTGTCTCGTGTGACTTCAATGAGCACCCAAACCAGAGTGAAATGAGGACTAAGGCTTACATGGACCATATTGATTTTGTAGCTGATAGTGACTACGGCATTCCAACTAAGTGTCCTTGTGGTAGAAAGATCATTGTCAAAATGTCAAACGAACCAGCCATTAGAAGTAGATACTTCACTTGTAATGTGTTTAAGGTTAGAAAATCCAAATCAATATATGTTTTGGCACTGGTGAATAATATTTTATGCTAACTACTATACTTGTAGAATGATGGCATGCACATGCGCACCAGTTGGGCTAATGCTATGGAAGATGAGGTCGAAAAATTAAAATTCAAAGTTGAGAACCAGTCTATTGAGATAGCAAAGCTGACCACGGAGATTACAAAACTGAACAATGACATTGCAAAGTTGAAAGATGTATACTCT
Organism: Lepidium africanum; assembly: GCA_900406405.1. Classification (NCBI taxonomy): domain Eukaryota; kingdom Viridiplantae; phylum Streptophyta; class Magnoliopsida; order Brassicales; family Brassicaceae; genus Lepidium; species Lepidium africanum. The sequence goes on from OVAX01000135.1 coordinate 87,939, forward strand.
GGTCATCCATGAAATGACTCAACTGTGGATTTTTCTGCCAAATATGGCTTGTTAATCTCCATATGTAATTTTAGCTAAGTCTTTTTCCAGTTTTTTTTTTGCAAAATCTAGCTTTATGTTCCATATGTAAGCTTGGTAAACATTCTCTCTTAACTCATGCTCTATTTATGCATAATTACGCATGTTCTAGTTTACTGATGTTATATGAACTGTTTCTATGTATAATTGATCGTTTGAAACAAGTATCATAACAAGAAATTTTTAATATATGATTAAAATTGTAACGGTAAAACTCATATCTCTATATGAATTATAATTTATATGTATAATTCGATTAATTATGCAATTATTGTTTAAATTGTCATCAAATTAGTGATATAGACGAAAATCTCCAAAATCATTCACTTTGCAGCACACATAACCCAAACACACCAACTTACCCACGACACTGTGCATAAGTCCGGTTTGGTTCGCTATGAGGAAGAGTTTAAATCCTCGATAAACCAAGGGCTCATCAGTTCTGTTTTTTAATAATCCCCAACTCTAGAGCGAAGAACCATAAGATTCAAAATTTAAATTTCTCCATCTTAAATCCCTCACAGCCGTCATCAAAATCGATTGTAAGTTCCCAAAATTTACTATTCTCTCTGAATTCCTTTAATCCAATTATCAAACTTTCCTCCACTACTTTCGACATTTTCTCCTTTCTTTACTATTGTAGACTTCACATTCCCATATCACACCTCATCACAAGCTATTCGGATGAGTGGTGTTGTGGGAATACGTGGATTGCCTTCAAAGTGTTTGTGTGGTTTGGGTGTAAAAGTTTTGCAATCGAGGACCCAAGATAATCCAGGTCGACCATTTTTCTGTTGTTAAAGCAATAAAGAGGTAGGATCTCCTTAAACCAGAACAGATGAATGTTTGGTTGATTTATATTGAGTAAAGCAGATAAAAAACATAACACAGATTTGTTGCCTAAAAATAGAATTATCTAAGCTGAAATTGGTGTTCGTTACTGTGTGTCTTTGCTTCTTACACATTAGTTATTTGTTCACTATGAGTACTCCTCCTTAGGCATTGAGCTGCTTTTGAAGAAAAATAGCTACTGACTTTCTTGGAATTGTGGTGTAGAGTCATATGTTTAAGTGGGTTGAAGAAGTTGTTTTTGAAGAGGTTCAAGATATTCTCAAAAAGGTAGAATACTTTGAAAGTGAGAGTAAAAAAAGAAAAAAAGACATCGAAGACCTCGAGCAGGGGATGAAAAAACTTGAAGAACAAGTAGAGATCAGTAAGAATCATCTATTCAAAACTAAAGTGATGAACAAGCTTGCTTTTGCATTGCTTTGCTTGATAAGCATCATTCTTCTTGTTAACTTGGTTCTTGGTTAAGAAACTAAATTGGATGTTGGATATTAGAATGAGAATTAGGTCATGGTCAAATGGTTTCTGTTGTGACATTTAGCAGACTCCACTGGTACTCATTCGTCTTTGGCTTCCAGATTGATTTCCTCTCATGAATTACTATTTTCCTTGTGTTGTTTTCCTTACTTTAGTGCTCATATGTATGTAATACTATCTATATGTTATAAATCAGTCTATTATTAACGTACATGGTCTTTCTTCGTTATGTCTGTTATGTACCTTCTAGTTTTGTATATAATTCGGAATTTATAAACAAGTGCTTATATCGTACATGGTCTTTCTTCATTTACAAATTACATAATTCGTCCACAAATTACATAATTCCATATCTTTACGTCCACCATGGTAATGTTTGTCAGCACATCAGATTACATGTGCTATATATCCGATTTAGTTTCAAACAAAAGTTTATATTGACAAGCTAATTCAATGTGTGAAAAACAGAGGCAGAACTCTGCAAAGCATAATTGAATCAATATCTGCAAGGCTCTGTGCTGGTCTTTTAAAAGCATGAACCCCAAAAACTTTCACCAGGTTCTTCATTCTCTGATCATCCCTTCATATATGGGAAATAAGGCTATACACTGCCATTCAATGACTAGAACCACAAAAACTTCCGCTAGGTTCTTCATTTCCTCAAAAAAACCTTCCTCCCTGAAATAAACTTAGGATTAATATGTGTTAGTTTCTTCAACACTTCAAGGTATGTAAATAATCTTTACTACACTTACATTTTCATATGTCTGCTCTAACCCTGTCACAAGTTGCCCTATTATGCCCAGTTTGAGAACAGAATGAACACTTACCAACAGCTCGCTTCTTCGAACCCTGAAATGAAGCCACAAGTAAAAAATGATGTTATAAACACTCTTGCTCAAACGTTATTCACTAAACACAAGCGACATCCACATCCAACCCACCAGAACCAGACGCTTCCTCACACTCACTTCCCTCGGCACTGCCACCTACATCAATAAATTCCCTCCACAATTTAGGATCAAATCCATCATGATCTGGTAAGTCTGATACACCTAGCACATCATTAAATGCACCATCATCTATTATTTCCAACCCCTCTCCCTCTAAAAGAGCACATCTATTATGATTCTCGGCATAAACATTTTCAATACGTTGAACCTCTTGAATTATTAACTCATCCTAAGGAGTTGCTTCAACCACTGCTATATAGTACCTGGACACATCTCTTTCTACTACCTCATCTCCATACAATGCTGTTGCAGGCTGGACAAGTCTTCCAATTTCATTCTCGTCAGTTGAGTTATAGCACCTGGACACATCTCTTTCCACTGCCTCATCTCCAGATAATGTTGTTGCAGCCTCGACAAGTCTTCTAATCCTATTGTGGTCAGTTGAGTCAGTTGAACCGCCTTTGTCTTCTTGACCACCTGAAGAAGACCCATCCTGAGAAAACTTTGGCGTCGCACCATCTACAAGCCTTATGATACCACAATGCTTACCTGAATCTTTTTTTGAGGCGGACACTTCAACCCTCAATACATTCCCACCTCCACTCACCCCAGTATTGCCTGCTGTATCAACCAACTATCCAGAAGAAACGCCATCTCTGTTGTCAGCATCACCTGCCGTTGTTGAAGGATTCATACCTAAATCCTCTTCTTCAACAGAGTACATCCTAATAGCTCCAATATCCACTGGCCGTTCCAAGTCTTCTGAGTTAAGTGATTCTGGGCCCAATGGTTCCAGAGAGAGGAGTAAATTGATGTGCTTCGCACTTTGCCTCACATTAAAATAAGATTGTAATTCAACTGTGCTTGTTATAGCAACATGAGGCCTCTTTTCAGCACTGAACAATGAGAGTTACTCAGGCAACCAATAACTGAGAATAACTTTCCAAAAAGAAACATCTAACGTAAACTCACTGGGAACAATACTAACCAACTCCTCATACGACATTATTTTCTTAACAACAATCCCACATCCATATATCTCCTTTGTCATCTCAAACACCTATTCTCCACTATCAGTACAACCTCAAGGCCCAGCAATCACGAAGACGGCTTCATCTTCTCCCTGAACATCCACAAAACACACAGAATCAGCATACAAGACCACAAGAATATTCACAGAACACACAAGAGAAAGACAGAAAGAGCACTTCAAACACCATGAAGAAAGAGCTCTCCAAACACACAAGAGAAAGAGCACTTCAAACACACACAAGAGAAAGAGCACTTCAATACATACAAGAGAAAGAACACTTCAAACAGATACAAGTGAAAGAGAACTAAAAAATAACAAAAATAAACAACAAAACTTAGATAACACTACATTTTTCTCCCAGAACAACAACACATCAAAGAACACAACGAAAATAACTTCATCAACAACCAAAAAAACCCAAAAAGAATGAAAAATCAAACCTGAACATTCACAAAACACACAAAATCAACATACAGGACAAAGTCATAAACACACTACAGAAAAATCAACATGAAAGGAAGACAACGACACTAGCTTCAGCTTCTGCCTGAATACTTACAGTCACACAAGAAAAAGACAACAAGAGCACTTCAAACACCAATTTGTTGTTCGTTCATACCACGAAATCAAATAAGGACTAATACTTACCTCTGAATTCATCACGTAATTCAAAGTTCTCCAATTGTTGATAAATTTCGAGAGTTTCTTCGTCAAAACAAAGACTCGACAATGTACACAACGAAAGGAGAATACATATTATCCTTACTTATTCTCCACATCTTAACCTAGCTCTATGTTGAAAGTACAGTGTGCGAAGTCACATCTCAGAGAGTAAATTTGAAATTTGCCGCTCATTCTCAATCCCGCTTAAACCATCGACAATCAAAAATGACAGTGCACTGTGTAGTCCGGTTAACGCAAAACAAGCTGATTCTTAGATGAGGGCAATTTGGGAAATTTAGGTCAATAAATGGCATTTCCATAAACCCAGCCCAAAAGTGGTAATTCCACAAACCCAAAACCAAATAGGTCTATTTTCTACAATAAACTCAAATTTATATCTGACCAACTAACCATATTATATATGAATATCTTGATAATCAATTCCACGTGGCAAAAGGATCCTCTTACGATCCCAATTAATTGGGCCGGCTGAATTTGACGACTATACACTCTCCCACAGTGTTCTCCTCCATTACCACTCTTCCTTTTGCACTTTTTGTAATTTATGCGTAAGTTAGCTACTCCCTTTCTTTCTCACATGTCTTATCATGTGCCGACGCCTCGTATATGCCATCGCCCTCACCGTTGCTAGATAGAATCTTCGGCGATTTGGTATTAGCCACTGGATTTGGAATTAGGTGAGAGGCTTTGTTCACTTTTTGTCCTACAAGTGTTAAAGTAGTCCTTTTACTTCAAGTTTGATTGTTCCTTTCTTAGTTATATGAGCCTTTATATTTATCATACACAACTATTAGGTTGATTTGATCCTCTCGATTCCAAAATCAAATAGATTATTTAGGCCTTGTTTGTTTTCTGGTCGCTGGCGGCCGCGACCAAAAGCTGTTCGTTTTGCGATCGCTGGTTCAGCGATCGGTCGCAGCGACCAGCGATCGATCGTAGTGACCAGCGATTAAAAATTTTGATTGCTATTTTTTTCGGCGACCTGATTTAAAAATCAGTGACTAATCTTATTAATTGACAAAAATACCCTTATTTTACCAAGAAATTACAAATGGCCTAACCTAAAAGAATCACCATCGTTTCAGATTGAAGGTGAAACCTAAAAGAATCACCATCACTTATCTTCTCTTTCAGATTGTGAAACCTAAAAGAATCACCATCGCTTCTCTTCTCTTTCAGATTGTGAAACCTAAAAGAATCACCATCACTTCCCTTCTCTTTCAGATTGAAGGCGAAAATCTCTCAGATCTGAAGGCAAAAATCTCTAGGTTGGTTTCATATCTTTATGCTTGGGTCTGAGTTTGGTTTGGTTTCATATCTTCTCTAGGTTTCGTTTCAGATCTAAGTATTGTGATTACTATTCTGATTTTGTTTCAGATCTGAGTTTCCTATTTGATTTTGGTTGGACGAGGCTGAAGAAGTGAGCATCAAGAACACCAGGAAACCACTCACTTGGTTAGTTATCCCAGACTCACTTTTTAGTAACTCTTCTACGTGAATCTATGCTTTAAAGAGTTTTAAGATTTGTGGGTCAATGAATTTTTTTAATGGGCCAATGAGTTTTTGTTAATACTGATCAATATGTGTGTTTGTTGGTCTTTAAACTCAATAAGGAATGAGACAAATGATGAAACTTTATTTTGAGTGTGTTGATAAGAGTGTGTTGTATATAATAAGAGACTTTGTTTTGCACTTGGAGCACGTTTGTCTTGCAATGTTCATTACATTTACTTGGGTTTCTCTTCATGTGAAGCTTTAAAAGAAACTTGATTCAGAATCTGCTCTTAAGCAAGCTCTTATATTGTTTGCTTGTTTTTGTCTAATTACTAAAAACAATTATATTGAGCATTGTTGCTTAAAACTATCTTAGTTGTCAGTGTCATGTCTTGTGAGTTTGCGAGTGGATCAGGTCTTTCTTTAAGAGAGATATTAGAAGAGAGACGTGTGAACAGTTTTGTCTTTACCATCTCTATTAAAGAATTACATAAATTGGTCTATTTGTTCTTGTGTTGGTATATGTTTGTGTCTGTGGTATTGATAAGTGACCCCACGTTCTCTTTTGTGATCAAATCATTAAAATCATTTAGGGATTGGACTCTTAAATATGTATATGATTATAGATTTTCACTTATACTCATATCTCTTTCATTATTTATGATCATTGTTAAGCATTCGATATTGACTTTGGTGATCATTTCTAGTTATTCATGTCTAGGATCCAATGTGTTATCATTTAATATAATTCTGAGATCTTTACAGCATCATGCTGTTTGGTATATGGTCTTATGTAATGATATCTCGTCCAGATTTGTAGTCTCTGATATGTATCTGGTATTAATTAAAACCTTAATAAGAAATCATGATAAGAATTCCTATGATTGTCTATCCAAGACTCTTCCTGTTATTATTAATCAATCTAATATAAGTGTGAGGTGGCCATTTACTTCTTTGATTCTTGATGCTTTCCAGTTATTTAGGGATTGTTGCTCAACTACTTGCTTGAAGAACAAAAGTGTTGAACCCTTAGCTGAGAACCTAGAAATTGCATTGCTAGATCAGGACAGTACATGGAATTAACTCTTACATTTCTCCTTTGAAGAAGCCATTGAATTGGAATAATTTGTTAAAGTTTTATTGTTATGTTAGAACATCATTTTGTTATCATCGTTTTGAGCTGAACAAAGTTGAGCTTATTTGGATAAATCATCAATACATTTTATTGAACAGCTGAAATGGTTTGCTATAACATTATCCTCATTCAATAACTGTTCGTAGCTTTTTTTCCTGGTCATTTGATGATATCTTTGAACTGTTGTGTTCGTAAATTAGCTTTTAATGCATACTCTAATCTATAGAACATCTATTTTTTCATATAGGAAGGCTTTGTTACCACCAGATGTGACCATTAACTTATTAACTAGAAAGTAGAAGTTGAGCCTCAGTTTCTAGAAATTGCATTGCTAGATCAAGATATTGCCTGGTATTAACTCTTAGATTTTTCTTATTCTCCTTTAGCAACCATTGAATCAGAATAATTTGTTAACTTTAGCTTATGTTAGAACATCATTTTTTTTACTTTGATTTGATCAAAGTTGTGCCTATTTGGTTGATTATGGATTGATGATAACGAGCAAAGTGAGAGCAATAAAATATTTTATAAGCAAAGTATATTCGATATTATTTACCAAAGCCACAACACTCCAGCACGCTTAAGCACTAATAAGTGACGAATTATATAAATTTTGACAGTGAGGAGATCCAACGTATAAAGGCAGGAAATTATGATATCATCAACAGAGAAGCCTTCTGTACGGCTACCAAAAATGTACATTTTTATCCTTTTAATTTTATTCCCAGATACTTTTACTTCCATTTTTGCTATCTTTTTACTCATTCTCAACTCAACTAGTATATATATATATATATATATATATATATATATACACATTGATTCTCAAGTTGCGTTAGTTTAGAACATTGATATGTACTATATATTCAGTTTATGATATTGGTTTTTATGGATTTCAATTTATTTGGTTTGGTTTTGAGTTCGATTTGGGTTGCTTGTGGTTTGCCTTATGATACTATTGTTATTTCAATTTATTCCTAATTACTATTCCTGAATTGGTGTCTACTCTTAGTTGTGTTTGTGTTCATAGAAATTATGTTTGTTGTTTTGTCTGAAAGCTGCAATGGGATGTATTCTTTTATTTGATGAAATAGATGTTCATGCTTGTTCGTGATATTGAATCATATTATTGCATATTTGTAGCTGTCTGACGGGTTGCAGACTGTAAGTCTTCTTCTACTTTGAACAAGATGAACAACGATGATATAAGCGCTTGGACAGATAGTGAATGTCGGTATTTTATTCAGTTATATATAGATGAAAAATGAAAAGGGAACAAAACGAAGACGAGATTAAACACAACTGCAAAAGAGTCCATCATAGCAAAGTTTGAAGAGAGATTTGCAAAGAGATATGCTTGAGAAAAATTCAAGAACAAGTATGATGTTTGTAGAAAAACTTACAACAAAGTGAAGAAGCTGATTCAGAACAGAACCGGTCTTGATTATGATGATATGGGAAGATTGAATATGTCTGATGCTTGGTGGAATGAACTAATAAAGGTTAGTAATCTCAGGTCTCAATATGTTAATTCCACAAAGGAGAGATTCCTCTCAGGTCTTGATAGAAATTGAAATATGAAATTCCATCTTTGACTTGATATAAATGGAGATCAGTGTGTTTTCTAATTGTATTTATGATTCTGCATTTATGCTTTGCTTGATCGTGTTTGGGACTTAGAGCTCTTAAGCTAAAATCCTGTCAAAAGCAATTAGATTAGAATTGTAGCTATTTTGGAATGTGTTGAATTAAGGACTCATGTATGCTTAATTGTTGTCGTATTATTACATCTGTTTTTTCTCAACATTCTGTGTTGTGGATATATGATCTTTACTATTGATCTAATAAAACTTTCATTCTATTATAGGAATGGCCTGATGCTAGAAGGTATAAGAACAAGTTGATACCTAATATGGATGTCTATGAAGAGGAATTTGGAGCTGTTTGTGTGAATGGAGCAGAAGGTTGGAGCGCTCAACAAGGAGAAACGAGTTTAGATTCTAGAGTGGCTGCAGAAAATGATAAAGAAGTTGAATCTTTTGCTAATGATATGGGACCAGCACCAGTTATAGGAACACAAAGTAGAGGTGGAAGTGGTGGAAGTGGTGGAAGTTCAAGATTGAAAAGAAAGCGTAAGGATATTGACATGGTTAATGAGACTTGTGCTGCACAGACTACTACTTTTGCGCGTAAGAATGAGCTGGTGGAGCAGAGGATAGAGCATGAGCGTAGCTTTAGTGTAACATGAGTAGTAGATATCTTGAATAGGTTACCTGGAGTTAGAATGTGGTCATTGTTCTACCGTGCGTCACTTGATCTTCTCACATCCAAGGCAGCAGTAAACTGACAGGGTTTCGTGGCATTTACTACTCAAGAGAACCAGATTTTGTATGACAGGGATCAAGCGTGATGATTGATAATTTAGTGGCTTTGGTCTTATGTTCATAGTCTCTTTGTTCTTAGAAATCTTGTTTGACTCTGTCTCTGTTACTTATGGAGTTTTTGGTCTCTTGTTCATAGTTTCTTTCGGTTAAATGCTTCGATTCTGGTTCAGTTTGGTCTTCATAAACTTGTTTGACTCTTATCACTTTATGGTTCTATTATATAACTGATGGAATCTTTGTTCTTTAGTTAATTTTCAATGACTTTGTAGTATGACCTTTTCATATTACTTATGCATTTTAGATTATGAGTATTCTCATCGCCTCATTTTAATATTTACGTGTAGTATGATTTTCAAGTGTTTTAATATTTCTTTTATTGTTCTATTATGGTATTGTAGAGGATAAGATGGTTTTTGGAAGATGATGATGATGACTGTGATGATGATGATAATTTGTTAAGAACGGTTACTGGAGAAGGTTGGTCCATATAACTGATAGAGGTGCAGGATGGCGTCATGTTCGACAGCTTATGTATGGGTCAGATCAACAATGTCATGATATCATACGAATGAATCAGAGAATGTTTGAAGCATTATGTAGGATTCTAAGTACAATGTATGGTTTACAGGAGAGCAACAATGTCTACGTTGAGGAGAGCGTAACAACGTTGCTTAAAGTCGTCGGTCAACATAAGACCATGAGGAGTATTGCTCAAAGGCATCAATAATCTTTGGATACAGTAAAAAGAAAGTTTGATGAAGTTTTGAGTGCTCTCGTCAGGTATGCAGCGAATTCGATAAAACCTGTAGAAGGTGAGTTCACAAGGGTAAGCTCAGCTCTGAGGAATGATACTCGATATTGGCCATATTTTAGAGAATGTATTGGAGCACTTGATGGAACACATATCCCAGTTCGTATTCCTAGCAGAAATGCAGATACTAATAGAGGTAGAAAGTCAGAGCCTACAATTAATGTGTTTGCTATATGTAACTTTGAAATGAAGTTCATATATGCATATGTGAGTGTTCCAGGTAGAGCACATGATACAAAGGTTTGGACTCACTGTGCAAAAATTGAAGTTTTATTTCCACATCCCCCAAATGGAAAATATTATTTAGTTGACTCTGGATATCCCACAAGAACAGGGTATCTTGGTCCGCATCGTATGGTTAGTTATCATCTTTATCAGTTTTTCAAAGGAGGGCCACCATCAAACATGCGACAAAAATATTCAATCGGAAGCATTAAGGTTTGAGATCAGTGATTGAGCGAACATTTGGAGTATGGAAAGTAAAATGCAGAATTTTAGACTGTAAGCATCCAAAATATGATTTGAATAGATGGATTAAGATTGTAACAACAATAATGGCACTACATAACTTTGTCCGTGATTCACATCGGGAGGATCATGATTTTTTACATTGGCAGAGGGAAGAACAGTATCATATTGCATATGAGCCGACAAGTGATAGAGCTATGGAAAGATTGCGAGACACACTTACAAGCGAATTCGGCAGAGGATGTTGACTACCTTACTAAAACTTTTTATGCACTTTGTATATTTATGAAACTTATGTTATGTGAAAACTTTTGTTATGTATGTTTGAACTTGTTTTTACTAAATTCGAATCAATTTTTATAATTTAAATTAACATATAATTTTTATTTTATCTTTGTAAATATAGATAAATTTTTATTATAAATTTTATAAACATTAAAAGATTTTTTTTAAAATTAAAAAATAAAGTTGTTGGTCGCTGTGTTGTTCATTTTGTGGTCGCCAACGACCACCGAGTGCAAAATGAACAACACAGCGACTGGTCGCTGGTCGCTGGCGACCACAAAACGAACAACACAGCGACTGGTCGTACAGAATTGCCTTCACCAAAGAACAAACAAGAACTCCAACGGCTGATTGGCCGAATTGTCGTATTGAACTGATTCATCTCTCGGTCAACAGACAAGTGTCTCCCGTTTTATCAACTATTGCGCGGAAACAAAGAATTCCAAATGGGATAAGGAGTGTGAAAATGCTTTTTCCGAGATATAAGAGTATCTTTCGACTCCACCAATCTTGGCAAAATCAAAAGATGGAGAGCCACTTTACTTGTATATCACGGTTTTGGTATCGGCCGTAAGCAGCGTACTCGTTCGAGATGATAGAGGAACTCAGCCCAATATTCTACACCAGCAAGTCCTTAGATAGAGCAGAGTCTCGGTACCCGACTACAGAGAAACTAACATTAGCGGTTGTAACCTCGACAAGGAAGCTAAGACCTTACTTCCAATCTCACACCATTATCGTGTTAACAAAACATCCGCTACGTACGATATTACACAGTTCAAACCAATCTGGAAGGTTAACTAAATGGGCTATTGAGCTAAGTGAATACAACATCGAGTTCAAGGGAAGAACCAGCACAAAGTCACAAGTATTAGCCGACTTCCTAATCGAGCTATATCCTGATTTGGAACCTATAGAGTCGGATGAAGTTCTTCGAACTTGGAAACTTTATGTTGATGGGTTATCTTTTCAACACAGCTCAAGAGTTGGAATCCGACTAGAGAGTCTAACTGGAGAAGTCTTAGAGCAATCTTTCCGACTTGCTTTCCCAGCGTGGAATAACAAAACCGCAAACAAATTAGAGTATTATATTTCATTCGAAAAATAACATTATTCATTATGCTGAAAATAATCACAAGACAAATACCAATTACCTTTGCCAAAGAGACAAATAATCACAAGACCGACACCGATTACAAGAACCAAAGAGATGACTCTGAAAGATCAAAGATATGACTCAGAAAAAGCCGAAATAAAATTGGCTACAAAATACAGAGGAAGAAATATCAATTCCCAGTCTGACTATTATTGTTTGAAACATCGCCAATCTCGAACACCGGGATGACCAAGTCTCCACGAAGCAGCACTGTTAAATTCTCCTTGTTGACAATTTTCTTGAACTCGTTCAACTTGGCAGTCATCAAGTCCATAACTGTCGAAGGGATATTAATGCCTCGGCTGGAAAGCAATTGAAGAACATTAGTTGACGCAAGGTATTGGGCATAAGACAACCGAGCTTCCAAGTTTGTGTCTAGATCATTGAACCGAGCAGCAATTCGATCAAAGCGCTCAGTAAGTTGATCATGAAGACCTTGGAATATCTTCTTCTTCTCGTCATTCAAAACTTGATGAAGCCGGGAGTCAAAATTCTCCTTTATAGAGTCCAACTCGGTCTGAAGTCATTGCAGCTTGTCATTAGCCTTCTCAATGGCCTTCAAAGCAGTACTCCGATCCGATTCAACACAGTTAAGTGACTCCATCAAAACTGCATTCTGCTCCACCAATTTTAGAACATTTTCACGTTCAACCCTTAACTCGTTTAAACACGAGTGAGTTCCTCTTCAACGGCGGTAAGCCTAGACCTGGCCTCCACTGCTTTGAGATGAGTTTAACCAGCTCAGCCAGCAAGGTTAGAAGTTCTCCGGGCATTTCCAGCATTTAATAAGATGAGTGTGGAACCTCTTGCGCTCTAATAAGATGTCATTCAAGCAACCGATAAACTACAAAAACTTCGACCAAATGAAAGTCAGAAGAGTGTATTCAAAAATATCAACAAAATCGAACTCAAAAAAAGAGACAAACCCTGAATAGCAAGTACGCAGCCTCTTCGTACTCCTCACGATTCTACATTTAATCTGTATGAGGGATAAGCTCTAAAGAAGTCATGATATGACGCATCAGATCAGCACACTCTGTACAAGATTCCAAAATCAACCTCGGGTCATAGTGGTTGAGAGAAACAGAAGTCGAGAGAGTTCCTCCCTCTCTGTCTCAAGGCACTAGAAGAACCACCTCTAGAAGCACCTCCAGAAGAAGTAATCCTAAGGGGATCAACCCTTGATCTCTTTGCAAGTCGCGAATTGTCGCGACCCAAACCCAGTCCCGAAGGAACCTCAACAATATCCCAAGTTGGGACAGAAGAGGATCTAGTAACTCTAGAAGATCCTTCTGAAGGACGAGTGTTCATCCCGTTGAAAGCAGCATTTAGACCTTCTTCAACATTTGGAAGTCGAAAATCGTCAAGCCCCATTTTCTTAAGAAGAGGAGTTTTGAAAAACTTAAAGTGTTTAGAGTCGAAAGTATAAACTTTGAAGGAGAGCGAGTACAAAAGTTGAAAAAGATTTTGTTCGCAGAAGTGAAGTGAATGGTAAAAGAGGAAAAAGCGTGGTATTTATAGAAATTTACCTGAAGCCAAAGCGACACTGAAACAGTAATTATTACTCAATGGGTTAAAACCTAGAACACCGCTGGAGTAACCCAATCACAGACTAACACGTGGACCGATTATCCGAGTTTGGGGGGCAATTGTTGGAGGTGGATCTGAGATCCTACTTCGGTCCATGAGAAACAATGGACAAATATTTTTAAGTCTTGAACTCGGCAAGATTGTTGGAGTATAAACTCGGATATCTTCTGCCAACTCGGAAGAATTCCTTCTCGGAAGCGCATTAAGCACGAAGGAAATCGGACGACACGTCATCAAGCAAAGAAATCTGGCTAAGATCTTCTAAACAATTTGTAATATTTCTTATTTACTATCTATTTTGTAACTGATATATAAATAAAGGAGCATATCCTCCTAACAGAGGATCTGCTTTTTGGTAATCACATATTAAGCAATATAATTCGACTCAGCAATCTTTGCTCTTTGGAAATCGACTTCTTCTTCATAATTTCTCAAGAGTCATTGCCCTTTCTTCCCTCTACTAATCAGAATTTATGATTTAGAACATTTGTACTAAATCTGGTTCGAACACAAAACACAAATTTAGATTATGGGTTTTGCGTAAAGTAATGCTCTCCAAAAGTTTAAAGTGTTCGTCCTTGACCTTTAACAGTACTAGTTTTCTAGAGTCATACGATAGAAAAAACATTCAATGATAGTATTTCATTAATTTGTTGTGAAAGTGTTGTAAAAGAGGATGGCCAAGCCAGCTCCAGCTTCTCCCACGTACCCTGTTTTTTAGGGTTGTATGTTCATGTCCATACATGAAATATATAGGCATTTATCCATGGAAGGGCACTGAACATTGATGTTCATATACAAAGTGGGCTAAGCCAATATACAAGAAAAGTGAAAAATTTGTCCATGTCCATATATGAAAACAAGCATGTTTATGTCCATGACAGTATGTAAAACATGAATTGTCTATTTCCAAATACGAAATAGGCAAAACCAATATACAAGACAATTCAGGTATGTGTCTATGTCCATATATTGTTTATCTTCTTCTTCGACTCTAAAATAAATTGGTTTAGTTACAGCTGTTTGGGTTCAAGCCATCTCTGGAAACAACTACACATTCTCAAAGTACTCTGATTCTCAAAATACTCTGACGCTTTGGGTTCAAACTATTTACTCAACTAACTCTCAAAAATCAAAATCTTTTCCAACCCTTTCACCTCACGCATCGACTCAAATTCTCAATACCCAAACTCATTTCCAAACTTTACAACACAAAATTTGGCTCAATTTTTCAATACCCACACCTCGAAACCGTGTTATCAGTTTAGATACATTACTTTTTGCCAAATCTGAATTCCTTTTTTCTAGCTTTCTTCCTTTTTTTCCTCTCATCTTCGAATTCAACATAGTCTTCTTTCTCTATCAACTACCCTTCCCTTTCCCTAACCTGACCGTAAAAGTAAATCTGCCCAAGTCAAAAGAATTTTACTATTACAGTGTGCCATTACGAAGAAAAGCAATGGGCTTTTCAGTCTTTTTGCAGTAAAAGTAGGGTATTTTATACAAGCAAAAATGTGTGGGTATTTTCAACAATTTCTACAAACAATATGGTAGTTTTGATGATACTCTCTTAAAAGTTTTGGGATTTGGCAAAATCAAAGCGCGAAGACTAAAATATTGACGAGCAAATTTTAGAATTTAAAGCTGCAATCTATCATTTCACCGTCTCTAAATAACAACATCATAAGGTGGTAACAACAACATTTGTCGCTACGTCCAAAGTGTTGTGGTATAGCGGTAAAGATGGGGCGGGTTTTAATCAGGTCGTGTGTTCGATTTCCCAATGTTGTGAAACTAAATCACAATTCTTTCGGACGTTCTTACACATATATGAACCTATCTGACTGCCCATTTGAATACCCAGAAAGAGAATTTATCCGTGAGCTGAACTTCCCCCAAAAAAATAGTCCAAATCCCTCCCATAAAATCTTGGTATCAAAAAAAATAAATAAATAAACATCCGTCGCTACGTCGTCATTCATTAACCACCTAACAACGACGACATGTTTCTACTAATCGTTGGTACAACATTATTTTTACTCATAATAATTGTGTATCTACATATTCACGTGTTAAGATTATATATATATATATTGTTTAATAAGGCTTGATTGTTGAATTTTACTTTTACATATTGTTGTAAGATTTAAAATTTATGTAATGTAACCTTACATACAATACTACAATATCTTAAAAGATATAAATGTGAACATATACAATAAATATATAAGTCTTCGCTTATTCGTTTTGTTTCTTACATAAATGCTGGAAACAGGTAAAAAATCTCAATTCACTAAAGCTTCTAAGCATTGAATTTGTATAAACATGTTAGAAAACCTATGCATTTATCAATTTGAAGTAAATGACAAAGACTTAGAGTTTAAGTTGTCCTTATTTCGTCTCTAAATAATGATTGAATAATGACATATATTTGGTTTCTGTCATTAATAGGTCGTTACTATTTTAAATTTGGGTCATAGTCATCAAAAGATGTCATTAAGTCTTAAACATATAAATGTGAACATATGTAATATAGTTAGTATATGGAGTAAGTCTTAGAATATTAGTCTTTCTCTTTATAAATATGAAAAATGAGTAGATGATCAAAGATAAGAAAACTAGATTAGAATCTAATACTAAGACTTCTAACGAATTTGCTAAAAATGTTAAATTACATATTCATTTTACCATTTTGAAGTTAATGACAACGATTTGGGGTATGTGGCTGTCGTTATCTCATCTTCAAATAATGATGAAATAACGACATTTATTTGTTATCCGTAATTTATATGTGGTCAATGTCATAAATTTGGATTTAGTACATATAATTATGTCGTCAGTAGAGTTTGGTACAAAATCGATAAACATCATTTTTTGTATTTACAAATTACAATCAAACTAACTGCATAGGAAACGTCATTAATATTTCCTTCACCCTAAAAAGTTTGCAAAATAACAAAACAGTGACATCTGATTTTATTTTGGATTAGCGACACATATAGAGTGTTGTTATTTTAACAACAGTAATTTTTTCGAATGTGGTTAAGATGTTTTTATATCGTTGATTACAACATATTCAGACGTCATAAAAGAAGAACACCGTAACAACATGTTTAATAATACTTCCTCCCGTATTGAAATAGTTGTCGTTTTAGACATTTTCATATAGATTAAGATTTGTTGTATATTCACAAAATTAACCTCACAAGTAATACTTCACATGATTATAATCTTAATTAGTTTTACAAATACTGCTCGTAAAAATTTCATAGTTTAATTTTCTTTTGCAAGTTTAACCGAAGAATACATATTTTATACAAGATAAAAAATGACTTTTCAAATATTCTTAAACGTGAAATCTATATGAGGTTAGGTTTGGAATATTTTTACAAAAATTGCATTAGAATATCTGAACGACAAGTATTTATAAACAAAAAAATTAATCTAAAATGACAACTATTTCAATAGTGAGGGAGTATGTTGTTAATTCGTCTTTAATACATGGTTAGTTTATGACATATTTTATATGCCATTAATATCCTGTCTTTATTCGTCTGTTTCTTGTAGTGAATTACTCAAAATCTAAAAACTCTGAAATCTGATCATTCCGATGTTGAATATTATGTTAAAATTACACCAAAATTTTGACCGAAACCATTATGTCTAAAGTTGAAGTTCGAACAAAGGCTTACTTCGGTTTCATCGGACTAGCTTTCCCTCTTTGTCAGTTTAGTGTTCTTCCTTATGTGTCATCTTTTAAAATTTAAAATCGATTATCACTTCATTAATTCTGAAAGGGTTTCTGCTCTTGAGGATCGGTGGACTGATTGCTTGCTTTCATGATTTATCTTAGGTTCTACCTTGAGTAAATCCTTTTAATGAAATATTTACATTCTTATCAATAAAACAATGCTCTGACTGGTACAACGTTAATTGGCCAATCTTGTCTCTCTTTGAGTACGTATTCTCTTTTGTGTTTAGGGGCCTCTTGGATTCCTCCATTCTCTTACATTTATCAAGTATTTAGTCATTGTTCATAGCTCAATTGGGTCTCAGGTGACGTCTATTTTAGTGCACAGCACAAATATTTCCTTTTGCTAGTTAACTGTCCAAGTCTTATGTATCTCTCGCTAGCTAGTCGTAGTTGCTTGTCTTCTTCCATTAATAATTTTCCCGTCAGATCTTTCTATTAAAACGTACCCTCATGTTTATTTGCTTGTTAAGTTTCTTGTTCGGATTGTAAATTAGTCTCTGCTAGTTCCTAGTTGCGAATTCTAGTTTTGAGATGTGATTTCTTCTGAATTTTGAACATAGTTGGTGATCGGACTTAAAGATTTTCACCAGGCAGCTACTAGACTTGGTATAACTTCTTCTCGATCACGTAAAGAAACTCATTGACAGGGAACGCAAGAGGAAGAAGTCAATTTAGGCGACAAGTATAGAAGTTTGGTTCTATCAACTATACGCTCATGGACAATAGGATATTAGGACAGATGCCTATTCCAGTAGAAGAACTGCAGTGTCCCTTATCTATGCAGCTTATGTGTGATCCTGCATTGTTGCTTCTGGACAGACTTATTAACGGGTCTGCATTGATAAATGGTTCAGTGATGGAAAACTCTTGCCCCTAGTCTCAGCAGCAGCTCCCACATCTTTCCCCGACTCCCAATTACAGCGTTAAAAGTCTGTTTGCGAGCTGGTGTGAGCAAAATGGGATCACTGCATCATCTTTCTGAACAACCAGAAATAAAGCTTCATATCGAACCTACGATTGTTGAGGCTGCTTATTATTGCAGTTGAAAATCATATAGTATTATTACAACGAAGGCCTATAATTTATTGGTACCACTAGTCCAACAGTAACGTGCAGCGATTCGGCTGCTACCAAAATGGTAAAGCCAGAGGAACATATGTGTTCCTGTAATCTTTAGATGTGAAATTCTGACTCTGTGATGAGTCTGTTTTGTTGCGCCAAATGTTACCCATAAGCCAGAGCCATTCGTTTCTTGGCTTCAAGGGCCTGGAGTTCAAATATGCATCCAAGTAAATATGTATATTTTCAGTGTAGGAACAATTCAGGATGAAGGGAGACAAGATGCAAAGAAAATGACCTGCTTTTCCCAATTTGTGCAGCCTGTGACTAGAGCGAGCAGAAGAGTTTGCAGAACGGCACCAGCTTGGATTCCAATCCAAAGGCCAACACCTTTCAGGTGGATCCAGAAAGCTAAAGATGCTGCAATGGGTATCCCCCAGAGATAGAAAGCTCCTAAATTTATGTAAGCCCCTATATGTTGCCACCCGGTTCCCCTTGCAATACCTGCAAACCATCAAACAACAGTTACAAGAGGCAGAGAAGATTTTAATTCTGGGATAGCTTTAGAATTATGACACAGGACTAGACATGCCGACTTTTGA
This sequence comes from Lepidium africanum, assembly GCA_900406405.1. Lineage (NCBI taxonomy): Eukaryota > Viridiplantae > Streptophyta > Magnoliopsida > Brassicales > Brassicaceae > Lepidium > Lepidium africanum. The sequence goes on from OVAX01000135.1 coordinate 106,748, forward strand.
ACCAGTGTCGCACAATATGAAAGAAAAAGAGAATAAATAATATCCGACAATAGCTTGTGTTTGTGTGAAGTAGGACAAAGTCTCGGACCTGAGAGAACTCCTTGTAAACCGTCCAGTATGAGAGAAATAGCTACCAATGGAGCCATCTTTGCAACATAGTCGACGGTTTCCTTGTCACTGCTGAAAATATGGCCGAAAACATTCCTGCCCACTAATAGAGAAGTACTCACTATCAATGTCTCCATTACTGCAAGAGACATTGCCGCGTATACCACTATATGTGCTGCTCGAGAGTTTCCAGCACCTAATTCATTTGAGATTCTTGTGCTGCAAAACAAACCCCATTGTAAACATGAAACAATATGATTACTTGTGTGTGCTTCAGCTTTTTTGGGCTGCATAGTTGGTGACTAAAGCTCTAACCTTGCAGCAGCCGCGATTGCAAGTGGTATCGAATAGATTGTCCCAATTGTTTGTAGACTGCCCATAGTTTGAATAGTATTATATTTTGGAAAATTCAAAATTGTGATAAGAAAGTGAAATGTAGAGATACAAGGGGTCAGGAGGAGTACCAGACAGCAAGCACAGAAGTTTCCAGTTGTGGGTTAGGTAAGAGACCAGAGAGTAATATTATGAGTTCATATGACCACCATTCTAGGCTGCAACCCACAAGAGAGTTTTAACAAAATCGTGGAGGCACTGAGAAGGGAAAAGGCACAGAGAAACGTAAAGTACCATATCATAGCCGCAGAAGAAAATGCATATTTGAAGAACTCTCCAATGCCGTCGAATATCTCCATGGAGAGTGGTGCGCGTGTCTCAGAACAGGCGGAGGAGAAGTACATGAAGGATCCAAGGAAAATGGCAGAGAGCCAGTTTGACAAACTGAGAGCCAAGGCTCCTCCAAGATTGTCAAGCCCTGACTTATAGACCAAAACCCAACAGATAGGAATATGGATACAGAGCATAACACAAGAAGTGATGAGTAGAGGTGTAATCAAGCTCTGGTTTTGGAAATAGCGAGTGAGAGGCTGTACAACAGCGTAAGCAAACAGTCCTGGGATGAGACAGGCAGCATATCTGCCGGCTTCGTGTGCAATTAAAGGGTCTTGGCCAAGGAACACAAGAAGCTTTTCCATGTTGAACCAAACCAGAGAAAGAGGGAGACACACTAATGCAAGACAAAACATAGCTGTGTAAGTCTGAACACCTAGTTTCCGATATAGCTTAGCACCATAAGCTTGACCGCTCAGAGTATCTAAGGCACATGACATTCCTATCTAAATCATCAAAAAGTAACAATGAAAAGGTGAGGGAATGCAATTTCCATGGTTCTAGTTATATTAGTAACAGAGATAAGTGAATCAATGTAGAGAAAATAAGGAAGAGAGAACAGACGATGAAGCTGAAGCCGGTAACGTTGCAGAAGGAAGAAGCGAGGGAAGCACTAGCAAGTGAGAGATTCCCTAAATGACCCACCATCACCATCGAAATGATCTGTAACATGAACTGAGCGATAACCACGGCAGCCATAGGAGCCGCGAAGCAGATAAGCCGCTTGAATTCTGCGGTGAATGATCCATCTAGCAGATCTCTCCATGTCACGTTCTCGACTGAATCTACCGGCAGTATCAACCTATCCTTGGTGGTGCTCTCTGCGTCTTCCATGGCGAACAGCTAGAGCCGAGCCAGAGAGAGAGTGCAAAACTGTAATTTTGTTGTGCGGAGAGGGTCAAATAGGGCGGTGGGTGATGTCGTAATTTGCCTGCATGTCTTCGCTCGACGAATTATCCCAACATAGTCAATGATATTAAAGTCTTCGGCTTGTTATATTCCAACGTTTTTATTAGATAGAAATGCACATGTTAACATGATTCTATTGTTTTTTAGGTATCAATTTCTACTTGACCAAAAAGAAAGTACTGTTTTCTACAACAATTCTGTATTTTTCTATTGTTTGTGATACGTAAGAAAAGTTTGACTGCATTCCGTAATTTCGTGGGTGGTTCTCAATTCACAGTTTTCTATTGATATTACTATGTCATCGTTGATATATGCGACTTTTGTAAAGTAATCGTCACATTATTTCATCTTTCGGCAGCTATCGAGAAAATTTTTCCCTTTCCATCGACTCTACTCTTGTTGGCTTCCAATCTGTATTTTTCCATTATTGTCGTTCCTGCTTGGACGAAAATATATTCGTAATAAATTAAAGATTTTGAGATCTTCGCGAAGAGAAAACAACCAACCAATTCTTCCAGATAAATAAAAAAACATTGTGAATTGATGCGAAGTTGGTAAATTTTCTTGGATTTTCCCCAAAATATAAGCAGATGCTGGTGAATCTCCCAAGTGGTCAGGAAGAAGATAAAATGATAAACTGAGCGTACACGTGGCGAACACATAAGACATGATTAAAATTTAGTGTATGGCCAAAAAAACTCCTCGTGCCACCGAAACAATCGGGCCGCCTTATTCTACCGCCGGCCAAATTTGACGGTCATATTACTAACCCCAAAACTCTCGCACCATGTCTACTCTTCCTTTCGCGCCTTCAGTCACCCATGCGCACTTTAGCCACTCCCTCTCTCCCATGTTTATCCTGCGCCAAATTCCCCTTACTCGCAATCTCCGCCTCTCTCGCAATAGACGCGTCGCTTCCGTCGTATCAGCCGCCGCTGTCCGCCAGGACGCCACTCTCTGGACCCCTGCTCCTCTCTCTCTAATTGAATCGGCAGCTGAATCGCTTTTTCATATCTCAATCGATATCTCCAACGCTCCGGATCTCGTAGCCTCTCACACAAGACCCGGTCAATATCTTCAGCTCCGTGTTCCTGATGTCGATAAACCTTCTTTTCTGGCGATTGCTTCTCCTCCTTCCTTCGCGGCTTCTCGTGGTGCTTTCGAATTTTTAGTTAAGAGCATTGCTGGATCTACCGCGGAGATTCTTTGCGGATTGAAGAAAGGTGAAACCGTGGAGCTTAGCCCTGTTATGGGTAATGGTTTCAATATCGATCAGATTCATCCTCCAGAGGAATATCCGACAGTTTTGATATTCGCCACTGGATCTGGAATTAGGTGAGGGCTTAGCTCTTCTAAATTCTTCATTTTTTACTTCAAGTTCAATCGCTCGTTCTTAGCTGATATTCAATGATGTAAGTGTGGTCAGTGTAGAGCATTAGCTGGACTCGGTATCTTGAATTTGATTTAGTTACCAATATGGCGGCGAATCCTCTATGATGCTTAGTTCATTTTCTTCTATTCTACTTGCTTTGAAGATTTTGTGATCCCCTTTTATATTTGATTTGCAACTTGCAAGGTTATGAATTTATCCTTTTCTAGAGGTGCCACAGACTTTTTATGTGGCTTTTTCGGATGTGATGTGGACCTAATGCTTAGACATGGTGTTGAGTGTTTCTGTTTGTTGTTCTTGATCTTGTTGAATGAACAATTTCTAGTGATTGTGACTAGAAATAAGTAAGTAACTGTCTTCAATTGAATTATAACCTCTCATGCTCTTATCTCTGCAGCCCAATCCGGTCACTAATTGAGTCAGGATTTGGCGCTGATAGAAGATCTGATGTTAGACTCTATTACGGGGCTAGGAACCTGAAAAGGATGGCTTACCAGGTTTGCTTCTTTCTCTCAACTGTTTTGCAATTAAGGATGTCACTAGACAGAAATGTATGCGGTTGAAATCTTTAGAACATTAGTACAGAATGCCACCTATCTCTCGCCCTTAGAAAACACTCTTGATTTTGTAGGATAAGTTTAAAGAGTGGGAAGCATCGGGTGTAAAAGTTGTGCCAGTACTATCACAGCCAGATGATGGTTGGGAGGGAGAAACTGGATATGTGCAGGTGACATTGAGAAACACCAATCTAAATGCTTAACCCAATGTGGATCAAACTAATAATATATGCACCATGTATTGTGTAGGCTGCTTTTGCAAGAGCTAAACAACTTTCTGCTCCCAAAGCCACAGGAGCTGTGTTGTGTGGACAGAAACAAATGGCTGAGGTATGGCTCTGTTTTTGTTGTTGTTGCTGGGAACATAAATGCTTCACAAAATGTGTATTTTTTATCCTTGTTTGTTTTGATGTTGTTTCAGGAGATAACCTCGATCCTTGTAGCTGATGGAGTCTCAAATGAGAAGCTGCTCAAAAACTTTTGACCGATCTAGATATATTGTATTATCATAATTGTAATACTGTTTCATCATATCATTATTCTTTTGATACCAAAGTCTATTTAAGACACCTCTAATTCATAAACACAGATTTTTGTAATCTCTTACAGAGAAATAATAATGCTGTGTTGATTTTTACCACAACATTCATTTTGGCAATCTTAACATTTTGAGTTATGTCTGTCCATTGCCACACCTAGCATTCATGTTTGTAATTGTCAATAAAATATTACTAAATACACAAATAATTTATACGAAATCCACTAAAGAAATCATTAAAAATACTTTTGCTGTAAAATGTACTAGTATTGTATAAGTTCCTACAAAATATGTATGGTTAATGAACTTTTCCCATCATCGCTGTCTCATTTAATCAACACGGTTACAAGCCAAGTCATTGATCATCGACTCAAATTAGTCACAAGAGTATACTGCACGCCGTTTTGATACAAGATCAAAGGACGTGGTGCCGTCTCCTCGACCCATCACGATTTCTCTTGCCTTAGTCAATAAGGGATCAAGGAAACCGAAATTCGATCAACGAAAATCGGAAGAGCGATCAAAGGGGATTATCATCCATTATGGCTTCGTCGGCGCTCTCTAATTTGATGCTCGCCATCCATGAGAAGAAGACGAGCTCCGTTGATGTATACCGTCCACTCCGCAACTACGTAACTTTCACCTACTCTGAGCGTGAGGCTCAGCTTATAGACGACGATCTAGAAACCGTGAAACAGCTCCGATCAGATGTCGAACGCGTCCCCGACCCGTCTCCGTCCGCCCGGCGAGACCTTCTCATCTCTTATTACAAAGCCCTTTGTCTTGTCGAGACGCGATTTCCAATCTCCCCTGAGCAGCATCACGTCAACACCATCTCTTTCCTATGGTACGATGCCTTCAAACAAAAGCAGAAATCCACTCAGCAGAACATCCATCTCGAGAAAGCGGCTGTTCTATTCAATCTCGGTGCTACATACAGCCAGATTGGACTCAGTCATGACCGAACCACCGTGGAGGGGCGTCGTCAGGCATCACATGCGTTCATCGCTGCAGCTGGGACATTTGCGTTCTTGAGGGACAATGAGTCCACTAAGGCTTCTGTTGGCCAAAGCACCACCATAGACGTGTCGGTGGAGTGCGTGGGAATGTTGGAACGGCTGATGCTGGCGCAGGCTCAGGAGTGTGTTTTTGAAAATACTATTGCCAAAGGAAGCACTCCTGGTGTTTGTGCTAAAATTTCTAGACAGGTTAGTTTTCAATCATGCTTGCATCACTTCTGGTAAAATGCCTGCAATTTGTGCATATTTATGGACTCAAGATTTTAGAGTTGATGTAGACCCGGATTGATTCTGAGTATACATGCTAAAATCATACTTGGTTCTTGGTGGAGCATCTGTTTGACTGAACTGTGTGTGGAAATGACAAGGTCGATTGAATTTGTACTTCTTATTTGCTTGTGATTAGGTTGGCATATATTATGAGGAAGCCTTGGCTGCGCTAACTGCCTCACCTTTGAAGGATCATTTTGAGAAAGGCTGGATTTCTCATGTACAGCTAAAAGCAGCACTCTTCTATAGTGAAGCTTGTTTTAGGTATGGTATGGAGTTGCACGAGAAAGAAGAAATAGCAGAAGAAATTGCACGACTGAGAAGCGGAGGCAGCCGTTTGGCAGAAGCAAAGAAGTCTTCAAGGGGAGCTCCTGCTCAGCTTATAGAAGCGATGAACAAACTAGAAGCGAGCATGAATGTTAATTTAGATAGGGCTGTCAAGGAAAACGACAGAGTGTACCTCATGAGAGTTCCTTCGCCTGCTTCCTTGTCTCCACTTCCCACCTTCTCAATGGTTAAGTCAATGGACATGACTGATATTCTGGATGCAAGCAAGGAGAAGATGTTTGCAATCCTTGTTCCAGATAGCAGTGCAAAGGCTCTCTCTAGATATACTGAGATGGTCGATGATGTTATTAGGACTCAGGCAGAGAGATTGCAGCAAGCTAGCGAACTAACTCGAGTTAGGCTCAAGGAAATGGACCTTCCAGATTCTATACTTGCTGTGGATGGTAATTCAACTCTTCCTGTTGATCTTAAAGAAGATGTAGAAGCTGTTCAGATTAGTGGCAGCCCAGCTGGCTTAGAAGCTGAACTCCAGCAACTCAGGGATTTGAAGAGGGTTAATCAGGAACTGTTAGTGCACACCGAAGAGCTTTTGCAAAAAGAAGCAACTGAAGACGCTCAGTTCAGAAGCCAATTTGGGACTAGGTGGACTAGGCCTCAATCAGCCACACTGACAAAGAACTTGCAGGATCGGTTAAATCGGTTTGCAGGCAATTTGAAACAAGCTGGAGAAAGTGATCTGAAGATTGAGCGATCCGTGAGAGATAATTTCGCCCTCATGTCTATTCTTGATCGACGGCCGGTAGGTAGCTACCTCCTTTTGTATTCGCTATTTTATTCCTCCTCTTAAGCTCAAACTGCTGTTGGAAGTACTCTCTTAGAGGGGTCTTTATTTCCGTTATACTGGCACCCAATATCTTTGGGTAGAGGTTATACATATCACACTCTTGGGTCAGCACTCAAATCTGGTATACTCATTATCAACATTGTGGTATTTTGTTTCTGTCAGATAGAGTCTGCCGTCCCATCTCTGTCTAAGCCAATAATGTCTCTGGACGCAACAGAGGATGCTATCGTGGGAACTCTGAAGCAGAGTCTGGTATTCCCTATCTTTTTTGGGAGGGATATGGAAAGTGTTTCCACGATTCATTATTCTCACATTTTTGCTTCCCTTTTGCACAGAGGCAACTGGAAAATCTTGGTGCTCAGCGGGCAGGTCTTGAAGACATGCTCAGAGAAATGAAAAGGAAAGTAAGAATTTTCGAGTGACTAGTTATCATTGTCTTCTTGATTATTGCATGATATTAGAGTCACAGACTCATTCGGCTTCTACTTAATTTGTGGTTTTAGGATGACATACTGCCAAAGCTGATGACATGCACAGGCTCCTATGAAGATATGTTCAGGAAAGAAATATCAAAGTATGATCACATCTGTGAAGATATATCCCAAAACATTGAATATCAAGAACAATTGTTGATGCAGATTCAGGTCCACCTCTTTTTTCATCTTTGTTGTGGTATTTTATATTTCATTATGGTTCTTATCCTTTTTTTGATAAGCAAAAAGATGTATGATAATTGTGGTCGATATCTAAGCCAATATAGTGTCCCAGATTGTACTGAAATGATCATGTTCACTGCTAGTAGAAACTGACTGCTCGTTATTGGGTTTCTTTGCTTGATTATAGGCTCAAAATGAAGAATTCTCTAATATCTTCAATCTTGAAGATTATAAAGGTGAGCAAGCCCCTCCTGTCTTGTATGGACTCTCTGATTGTTCTAAGAAATATGCTGGGTCAAAGTAGTTTGTATTTAGCATTCATATGTAATTTGAAGCGTCGATGTCAAAACTGACATATTGGAATTTGAAGTTATGGATCTATTATGCTCCTGTACTTCAGTTCTGTTGCACTCACTTATTCGTTTTCTGTGTTTCCCCTTTCTTCAGCATCCAAAGATAAGTGCTACAAGCAGATTCAAGCTGCTGTAATCAAGTATCGAGAGATCAAGGAGAACATCAATGAGGGCTTAAAGTTCTATGTCACTCTCCAAGTGAGTTTCTTTCTGTATATAGTCGCAAGCACTTCACTGTCTTAACTTGTGTACATTATGCCAGTACTCTCGGGATGGCTCTTCTATTCTGATTTTACACTCCACTTAGGATACAAAATAACTTTCCTGCAATCTGAGACTGTGCCTTTATTGGTCTCTATAGGATGCAATCACGAATGTGAAGCAGCAGTGCAGTGATTTTGTGATGACAAGGAGTATCCAGTGCCGAGAAATGATTGAAGATGTGCAACGACAGATGTCTGGTCTGAGTTTTCAAGATCGTAGGAGCTCCGGTCCATACCCATCTGTGCATCAACCAACGGCCTCAAGCTCACCTCCTCCACCAGAAACTCAGAATCAATCTCATCCTCACCCAAATGCACCATACTATAGACCACCTGAGCAAATGTCAAGGCCTGGCTACACTGCCCCACCCTACGGTCCACCTCCCCCATACCATACTCCTCATGGCCAGGCACCGCAACCATACCCTACTCAGGCCCCACAACAGCCTTATCCATCTTGGCAACAAGGCTCGTACTATGACCCACAGCAGCCTCGGCCTCCTTACCCCACTCAGAGCCCGTACCCGCCTCCTCACCAAGGGGGTGGATACTACAGGCAGTGAGTTACACTGGGATCAATAAACTGTGGTGTTATTCGTTTTATTGTGTTTGCTGTGAGTACTTGATGGTTATCTTTCTCTTCGACACTTTCTTGTATGAAATTAAAATCTTGTTTATATCGCCTCAAATTCTTTATACCAAGTAGAGACGATGTTGTGGAGATAAGAGTTGTGTAACGTACATTATTCATATAACAGAAGGAAAATTCTTGTTCATGGACTGCAATAACGGAGAACATATATCAGATATTACGGTTGGCAGATGAAAGAGGAATGTTTAAGGGCGTAGCGATCAAACAGGTGGTCGAGGATTTCGTGGCCAAAGTGAGTGCAAATGCAACCTTCCGACACCGCTCTCAGTGCAGAACCCTTAACTCGAGCTCAGGAATGGGGACTTATGTGTCCATGCTCCCCACTGTCTCAAGACTTTGTTCAATGTTTTGTTGAAGACAGTTTGACCAACAAAAGGCATATTCTTGTTATTAGCCATGCAATTACTGAAGTGGCACAGCAACATTGTCTGTAGCATAAAAAAAATAATAATAAGCGCAAATTTGCGATAGAAGCAAAACTGAGAAGCAGAGCCATTTGGCATTCTAGTTTGCAGTTTATAAAAGTTCAACATCCACTGCAATTTTATACATCCATTCGAAACATGAAAGCAAACTCAAGGCAATAGTAGAGTCTCCAGCTTCACCGCATTTATTTTAGTTTCGTAAACAGCTTTGGTGCAACCTGAAAAGACACCATCGAATTTCATCTCAGAATCAAATTGTAGTGTTTGTGAATAAGCAAAGTAAAATTCAACTTACACATTTGTCAATGCAATGCCAGTAATCGAAATACTGGCCAGTGCAGTGCTTGTGCCCAGACTCATCACCATCGATTCTCTTGACACATGCCTGACAACCACAAAACCAGACTTGTAATCAATCAACAACGATCTTCACAAACTTGGCACTGTGTCAAACTTATTACTCAAAATTATAAATCGTCACAACATCAATTGCCTGCCAAAAAGTTCACCTGATATTCGAGTAGTGGCTTCACACATTTTGGTTTGCAAGATTCCTCAAGGTACTTCTTTGGATCAACAACTTCTTCATCTGCCCTGAAATGATCATAAACCATAATACATTTTGAGGATGAAACAATGAATGGTTACATAACTAAAACAAACAAGAATTGATACGATGTTGGTCACACTGATTATATGATGCAAACCATAAGCCCGAAAACTGGACAGAAACGAATATCTATGGAAAGACGCCAAGATAATCAGGAAACCATTATGCAACATCTCAAACAGCAAGCTAGCAATAACCTATGGAAGAAAGGATGAATAATAAGCATCTAGAGATTCTCATGAACTGATCACTAATCCTCTATAGAGCACAATCTAGAATGAGCAGATGATTCCAGTCTAGCGAAAACTAAGGTGTAACTATAACAGATCCATCTACTCAACATGATATGAAGATTTGTAAGAATAAAAACAGAAGGCATCGGGTGTAAGGATTAAGCTTACATGGCAAAAGTCAATTGGAAGCTGTAAACTGCGAGAGACAGAGATGAGAAATTAATGTCAGAAAACAACAGATTCGATCAGTTCGTGGGACGTATTGAGTAAGATCTTAAAAACCTCGCGAAACGAAAACAGAGGATAAGATCTCCCATGGAAGGAAAAGGGATTTGGAGATACCTGAGATTGAGAGAGAGATCGAGAGACTCGAAGAAGGAACCCTACAGATGTTGTTTGAGTCAGTCTTCAGAATTCTCTAGATTCATTTTTCATCGCGTTTTCGACGGGCAAATGCAATTTGGGCCCAAAACTTCTAAAACCCAAAGCCCATACAAGGGCCCAAAATTTAAAAACCCAAAGCCCATTTCAGACACAAGATTCCTTAAGGAAGGACATTTTCTGCTTGAGAATATTCTTAAGACTGCTGACAACATATTTTTGGCTTTTTAAGAAAGTTGGAATATAAAATATGTTGATGATGTTGGAGAGTGATGATGATACATAGTCAATATTGTCGTCTAAAGATGCCAAATTACGATTTTGCAAACCTAAGAAAGATGAAAACACATGTGAGATGTTGGACGGCGTGGCAGGTCACACAATCTATAATATTATCCACAATTAATATCAATTTGATTTCTCTTTTTCATTTTTCTACAAAAATACATTAATGAAGTAATATGTTGATTAAATGATGATAGTTATAGTACAAAACAGTAGGTGATAAAATACTCAATTGGACCAGAAAATTAAAAAGAAAAAGACAACAGCTTTGAATGGGAGTAATGACGACAATATGTTTAGGTAAAAAAAAAAGCACAACATAAAGTTAATTGAACAACAAGGCAGAAGATCATTGGTAGATGATGTTAAAAGTGTGAATGGTAAGAAAATGGATATTCAATCATTAACATGTTTACCAAAGAAACCAACATGTTGGTCATATTAAGGGGGTAGAACAAAGATGCAATTTTGATGCATGAAAGAATTAATGGAAGCTCTGTAAATGATAAATATCACACACTAACCCTAAAGAAAATTGCATTTACATTGTTCTTCTCCCTATTTACAAAAAAAGAACCAACAATGGCATTTCCCTGTCTCACCTCTCGTTCTCTCTCTCGTTTGCTGCAGCAAGAATGATGAGCTTAGCGTCTCTTTTGCTTGAGGATCTTCTGGATTTTCCATGTCCAACATAGCAAGAAGGCCACAAGTCCAAGTCCCACACTTCCCCAAAGTGTCACTACCCACAATGGCATTTCTGTTGGGTACAATCCTGTTTGTGTAACCATACAACCAAATTTACACTCTCCATACTATGCAACTGTGACCATTAATGATATACAGAACTAAAGCAGAGCATGTAAGTAACCACCTACCACTTCCAAACTTAATGCAGATGAGAAGTTCTACTATGCATATCCCCAGTGACAGCCAACAAAATGCTCCCACTTTTTTCACAGGTTTCCTATGAACAACCAAAAACTGCCAGTTATATACAAAAGCCTTTGTCTCAACTAACACCAACCAACATTGCAGTGGCTATAAGTTTACCGGTCTTGGAGATATGAATTATATTCCCGTGTTGTTGGTATTGCTATGAGCCACCACAAGATCAGCCTATAGAGAATCACCGGATTTCGAGGGGGTATCCACAGGCTAAACTTGAGAAAGAATGTGTTAAGCTCCACTGTCAAGAAGACAATGCAAAGAGTGAGTACTTGAATAAAACGCCAAGGTCCCTGCAGTGGATGCCACTCGTCTTTGTCCCAATGAGCTGGCGTGAACTGTCCCAGTGTCCTTTTCACCTGAAAATATACAAAATTCTTATCACACGTACAAAGGCTTATGACCATGTCTATGAACTATCAAGGTTGACCAAACCGTACTTTGCCAATAATGTTAGGCTGGCGGCTAATGCCAACCCACTCGTATGTTTTTCCATCAAAGTATCGTACTGTGTGCATTCCTGCCCAGATCCCTACCAATAATTAAACAACAAAAAGTGTTATTCATACATCTTCAAGCATGACATATAATGGCAAGGTAGCTAAAGAATCATTCATACCAAACCAGTTGCATATCAAGATATCAAGAACAATACTGTCCCACCAGCACTCATTGAAATTTGGTAACATATGCCGAAAAGTAAGCTGGAGAACATAAATATATAATTTTAGAGACACAGGTAAAGCCATATCCTCGTTATCATCAGATTGAAACAAGTAATATAAAAACAGGAGACAAAGACCAACCTCCAATAACTCAAAACCAATTGAAAGCACCCACAAAAGCGGTTGATTCCGGATCAGAATTGCTTTTCCCCACCATCCAAAAATGTGAGCCAGGAAAAACTCGTCAAATATTGTGTCCTGGGAAATTTTAACCAAAGCATAAGCCTTTAGATGATATGAAGATTGGTCAAACTTTAGGGGAGTTGTTGAGAAGATACCATACATAAAGATTCGTAAACCTGTTTGTTGGGTGATCAGGCACATAAATACGGCAATCAGCACCGTATGATCTCTCAGGAAGTTCTACAACACAAGTAAACTCAATAAGAATGGGTAACTATTATATGTGGTAGCTCCCTCTTGAATTAATAGCTCCTACCTATTCCAAGGTCAGGGTGGAGAAACTTCATAAACTGTCGAGCATCATCACGTCTCTGAGAGGAAGAATTTATGTTGTAATTATTAGAATTTGCTCACTAAGATCATGAATTCATAAGAGCTATAATCACAAGCATAGGCAAGCGAGGGAACTATAAGAGAATGATCAGAGCAAGAAAAAAGTGAACCTGGAAGAGCAAAAAAGTAAGTGCAACTAAGTAAATAACGGCCATTCCATGAACTAATCGCCAGAGTGCAGGATGGGGCCTAATAAGAACACTGCATAAAGCAAATAACTTCATTAAAGACAGCACAAACATCACCATCCATAATCTCCATTACAAAAGAGAAAACTAATTAAGTAAACAGCTGAAATGGTAACAAACGTTGAAGGGGCCTGGAGCAAAGAGTAAGCAAGAAAGACTGCGATCATAGCCCACACTCCCCTACAATAAAAAGAAAAATAATAACATAGTAGACTAGTGTCAATAGATGGATTTATATGAAAAAAACCAAAAAAAAAAAAAAAACAAACTTTTGACAGAAGGAAAGAGAAAACCTTTTGACAGATGTGACAAGATCATGAGATGTTGTGCTCTCAAGATCAAGAGCTCCACTAGCCCAACTAGAGTTAATTGAAAAACCAAATTGAGGATCACAGGAAATAGACAGAGGGGAAGGAGAAGAACCAAGAAAATATGATAATTGACTCACATGAGAAAACATGCGCCAATAAGGAGAAGGGAGATGGTGCGAGGCTTGTAAGCCCATGCAGTCCATGGATCAAGTTCATTCTCAACATCACCACCACCATTCATTCTCCCCAAATGTTGTTCCTTTCTTCTTTCTTTCCTGTACCCATTGGTTTCCATGGCCGAACCAGCTTCTGAAGTATGCTGATAAATAAAAAGAGAGAAATTTTTAGTTGGGGATGAGATTAAGAGAGCTTAAGAAGTGTCATCGAAAGAAGCAGAGAAATTTATGAATTAAAAAAAGGGGTCAAAAGAGAGAAGAGAAAAGGCAGCTAATGGAGTGTATACGGAGAAAAACGTACAAGGGTACAAGGTACAAGCAGAGACAGAGAGATGGTCTGTCTTAGCAGAGGTAAAAGCAGGCACAAAATCAGAAGATTTAAGTTAAAAATACTCAGGAAAAAAACTAAAATGAAATGGTTGGGAATCTATATAATATAGAAAAAGAAGAAGATTGGAATGGATTTGGGATACCTGAAGAACCCTAGCGAGAGCGGTAGATATTGATTAGAAAGGAAGAGAAAAAGAGAGAAGAAGAGGAAGTAGGAATCGAAGTAGTAGAAAGCTCGTCGATGAAGAAGAGGAACGGTCAAAGTAGAAAGAGGAATAGATACGTTTTCTGCTTCTGTTCACGATCTGAAAACGACTCTGCTTTCTTTCCCCCACGATTCCTCTTTTTTTTTTTTTTTTTTTTTTTCCTTAANTTTTTTTTTTTTCTTCTTTTCCTGAACTACCCTTCCTCTTCTTGTTGTTCTCAATTTTATAGGCCGTGGAAAATGATAACATTAAAAAATTGCGGTATATTTAATATGCATTATAGTGTTTACAGTATAAAAAAATAAAACAACTAAACGAAAAAATTGAATGTCAAATATGTCACATTTCATGGAGCCTAGTATTTTTGGATAGTGGATTTAAAAGAGATAGCAATTGGTCGTATTGGGAGGTTTTGTAGGAGGGTGATCTTAGTTATGTGGCAAGATTAAACAGTAAGCCTAGTTCTACGACTTCATGAGATTTTGGAGGAGGGTCTCGATGGTCAATACTTGTAGCAACAGTAAAAGTGGCCTTAGCATCTGCAGGAATTAGGATAGTAGCAGCACCTTTGGTAGTTGCTAATATAAGCAATAGGCTCATCAATCTTACAACACCAAGATGGCGACTTTGCATTTCCTGCTCTTTTAGACATTCCATTAATAACAACTGCAACATTAGTACTGAAAATATGCAGAAGAGACGTATTTGATTCTGAAAAAGATAAAATAGAGCACCCTAAGATGCTAAGCCCACTTCTACTAAGTCCTACGTCCTCAACTTACCATCAAAGATGCCATCGATCACCACATTTGAATATGTTTCATCTGCTAATTAAACCACTTAATTAGCTATTGATTTTTATACAACCATTTAAGATGTGACTTCAACTAAATCATATCATCAGAGGTTTGGAACATGTCTAGAGTGGTACATGACGTCGGGACATATGGATCATATTGCCAACCCATGATCGATCCTAATCAAAAGTTTAACCTACGATGGGCCAAAGGAAGTCTGAGTCGATTGAGCTCCAACTGATGTTTGTACAAGCCGAGTAAGCGTTGGTCGAAGATATTGCAACAAACCCTTAGGAGTACTCAAAGCTGATTAGAAACTCTTGATCATTTCTTGTGATGGGTACACAAGTGATCGAGGCAACATGATCACCCGTCCAAGTGGATTTCGAGGAAGATCAAGCACCGACTAATCACTTAGGCGAGGACACTCGACACATCTCAACCACCCCCACGCTTGAACCCCGAATGCTCAACATAAATCGAGAAATCAATCCAATGACTCCGTAATGGCCACTACTTCTTCACGATCCATTAATTGTTTTATTTTCTATTTATGTTCATGAAGGTATACTCGGCCTAGTCCACAAATTAGCATAAGACTTAGGTTTATGCCTTTTTCTAGTTAACTTGGTCCATTCTAACCCACAAGTCTAGTTATCAACATATGACAAAAGACTTGCCTTATATAGTCAAGTCTTTATGCATTTGATTTGTTTCCTTTTTCATGATTCTTTTTTGTATTCATGTTTTCTCAGAAAGGTCTCCGCTGTCAAACTATAACAAGTAATTTCTCAGTAGTAGTTCTTTTTCAATTATCTATAAAGGAACACTAAGAATATCCTTTGCTGTCTTTCATACTTAGGTTTGAGAAATTGTGAGTTGTTTCTAAGTTCGTGTGATAATTCTCCTTGAACTAGAACTATTCGTTATCAAAGAGAAAGTCATCCTCTTTGTGATTACGATTTCGAGCTCATCCATCCATCGATCTAGAGTGAGAGAGCGAAAGCCAACACTATAGGTCTCATCTCAGTTGGGATCTTCTTAGGTTGAAGCTTGTATCATTAGGTATCAGAGATTAAATGTTCAACTTGGGTAATGTCCTTTTTTCCTTATTTTTCATCATATTTTTATTGTTAACATTTTTGTTTCATCGTTATTTCGCTATACTAGTACGTGATTGCCTTAGGTTGAGATTTCAAGGGTCTTGACTCAAGATTCATTATCCATAACAGTCTGAATCTTTTAGTTTTTGTTGATGTGTTATTCGTGTTCCTTAAAGCATCTTAAAAATATATTAAAGAATTACTGGTTGATCCGATCATAGCATCCTCTTGCACCCATAAGTTATAATTTTCTTATTTGTTTTTTTATGTTTCTGCGATCACCTTAATAGAACGAAAACCGACAGCATCGGTCATGGTTTGTCGGTTTTTGTTGGTTTGTTTTTTCCGACGGATAGAAAAAAAATTTGACATGTCTATAGGCATTCCTCTAGATAATTGTTTAGTCTCTTGTTTTCTAGAAAAATATAATATTCGGGGTACAGGGGAAATTCGGCATAGAAAATATTTGGATTGGAGAATTCTCAGTTATGGGTATGCTGACTANTAGTGTATATATGAGTGTTATGGGTATGCTGACTAGAATAAAATCAGCTTTACGCACTACAAGAAAACTTGTCATTTGAGACTGCACAATCAGTCACAAATCAGTCCCATTTTTGAAATCTGGGACTGATTTGCGACTAATATAATCAGTCGCAAAACCTTAGTCGCTAATTTATAGAGTCGCAAATTAGTCGCTAATTTGCGACTGATTTGAGACTTAAATAATCAGTCGCTATTAGCGACTGATTTTGCAACTAATAAATCAGACGAAATTAGCGACTAANAACTAATAAATCAGACGAAATTAGCGACTAATCTGAGACCCATTTGTCAGTCGCCAAAATCAATCGCAAATCAGTCACAAAAATCAGTCGCAGATGAGTCACAAAAATCAGTCACATATCAGTCTCAAATTTTCAGTTGCAGATCAGTCACAAAAATCAGCCGCAGATCAGTCACAAATTTTAGTCGCAAATCAGTCGCATATTATTAGTCGCAGATCAGTCACAAAAATCAGTCACAGATCAGTCTCAAATCACTTCAATTAAATTATTTTTTTTCTTAAATATATTTGAATTAAA